>VXBL01010368.1:897518-930951 GCA_013400195.1 Aramus guarauna
AGAGTCCAGAGGAGGGCCACGAAGATGATCAGAGGGCTGGAGCACCTCTCCTATGAAGACAGGCTGAGAGAGTTGGGGTTGTTCAGCCTGGAGAAGAGAAAGCTCTGGGGAAACCTTATAGCAGCCTTCCAGTACCTGAAGGGGCCTACAGTAAAGATGGGGAGGGACTGTTTATCAGGGACTGTAGTGACAGGACAAGGGGTAATGGGTTTAAGCTGAAGGAGGGTCAATTTAGATTAGACATTAGAAATAAATTCTTTACTGTGAGGGTGGTGAGGCACTGGAACAGGTTGCCCAGAGAGGTTGTGGATGCCCCCTCCCTGACAGTGTTTGAGGCCAGGTTGGTTGGGGCTTTGGGCAGCCTGGTCTAGTGGAGGGTGTCCCTGCCAGTAGCAGAGGTGTTGGAACTAGATGATCTTTGAGTTCCTTTCCAACCCAAACCATTCTATGATTCTATGATTCTATGACTTCTACAATCATTTGCATTTGTATCTTAGACCTTACCTTTTCAGAGCCTTTTACTTTTGTCTTTGTAAATTCTTTCTTTTTTTTTTCTTAAGTGTACCTATGACACTGGATGTTTCTGCTACATTATCTACTATTAATCTGCAATCAAATCAGAGCAAATCGGCATAGCAATTACCACAAAATTTTCTAGTATAATTTTGAAATATGTGGACTCAAAAATGCTAGAGGACTATAAACCATTCTAAAAAATAAACTTTACCTCTACGTGTGACCAGCATAACAAGGTAATGGAACTATCTTTTCTTCACTTCTTTATATCATCTATGGAAAGCCACCAAGAGTAGATAATGTTTGACAGCAAGAATAGTAATTGTGTTTATTCACTACATAATAGGCATAGTCTCTATGTATTCTCCTTGTGCATCTGTTGCAGAAAGGCCAGAAGCAAGTCTTTCATTAATCACTGAATGTCATGTGCAATAAATCTACCTAAACTCAGCGTGATATAGTTTTTCCAAATACTCAGTTCATTTGTAAATGTTATGGGTTTGTCAGTCCAACTTGGGTTAGCTCTTTCCTTCATCATGCTGCTAAACTATTTATTCAGCTCTGCCAGAGTTGTCTGAATGCTACCAAACATTGTTAGCAAGCTAATTAGTAGTGACTGTGCTATGCCTACATACCAGTAACTGTTATGTAGACATATCCCATATTACATTTTGAATCTGCCATCGACAACTTGGCATCTGTAAGAAAAGAATGTGGTTTGATTTTTTTTTTCTCTTTTCTTTCTTGCTCCCCCCCCCCCCCCCCCCCCGGTAGATACAATTAGTAAGAATACCTTGTACTGTGAGCAGACAAACTGTGTCAAGAACAAAAGAATTGTCATGTATTCCAGAATGGTAGGTATAACAGATGAAGAATTGAATGGAGCAAGATAACATAGGACTACAAGAATTGTTCTTTCCTCCCTGCTTTTCATTTTCCCTGTGCTGAACTCAGTGAATAATTAGAATGTGTTGAACCTCATGGTACCAAACCACAACAAAAAGTAATTATTAAAGCAATCTGAGAGTTACAATACATTTTAAATGACACAACTTCAATTACAGACTTCTTCAAATTCTAAACCTTCTATAAGGTCTTTCTTATCCTAGTCACAACATAGGTAGAAAATCTGTTGAAGTTACAGGGTATCATACAGCTGCCACACAATATTCAAACATGGGAAACAGCTTTGATCAGTAGAATTAATACTTTATTCTTCTCCTCATTTAAAGAGGGAGGAAGTGGTCTTGTACCGTCAAATCCCTAAGTGTCATAAATTTGAACGTGAAGTTCATCTGATCATACACTCAAGAATCTGTAGGAATCTTCAGGAGTCATCTTTGACCTCTGAAAAATCTGTACTGTAATACAGTTGGGGCCAGGAAGTTACCCCTGATTATCACAGGTTATCTAATCAACTAGAAAGTTTATGTTAACATAATAAAGAGAAAAATATTGTAAAATTATTATTATAAAATTATTGACAATTATCAGAGTATTTGTGAATATAATTGGTCTCTTCACAATGTAGATATATTTTTCTGATTTAAAAAAAAAATTATAAAGGGTTTTGGTTTTTTTTAATTCTATTAGGAGTTTTCTCAGACATGTACAGTAACCGAAATAAATGAAGTACTGAATCCTCACCAAAGACAAAATAATAGAACTATGATTGACTGTTCTTAGTTTTACAGGGTTCCCTATAATTATAGCCCATGAGGTGCACTGAGAAATATTCACAGCTTCAATTATTTCTTAGTTTTTAGGGGAGAAGACAACCTTAATAATCTGGGTGGCAGGAGAATAGTTTGATAAGGATCTCCATCCCTTCTCTTGACAAGTCCAAGCTCATTCAAAATTTGAAGCAATTTTAGTACTCTTTTCATGATCTGCACATATTCTATTTACAGTGTCAGCAGCTGGGCAGAAAAGAAATCTGGAAAAAAACAGCACAAAAATCCTGTAAGAAAAAATTCTAGTAGTTTGGCAAGTAAGTATACGGAATCAGTGCACATTTGTCAAAAAGACACTGAATGATATCCTTTTTTATTCTGATGTTTGCATCAGATATAATGGGTGTTGGCTGAAAACTTTGTGGCAATAAATTCTAATGTGTGCTAACTGCTGTGCAGTTAGAATTTCTATCCATCTGATACAACAGTGTTTATTTTGCAGATGTCAAGTGTCTTACAGGAATCCCTAAGAAAATCAATTAGAATATATTTAATAAATGGTAAAGAAAATGAAGAGTTAAGATTTTCAGAACAGCTTAGGAGTTTAATTGTGTATTGAAATATTGGTGTAAAATGCGAGCTCATGTTTGCTTGTCATTGCATACTAGAAATATGATACTTCAGATCTGTCTATATCTGATTTGAAACTTAAAACCCTATTCTAGACTTCCTGTTACTATGAAAATGAATTGTCAAAATAGATTTTTAAAAAGTATGAAGTAATGAAAGAGACAAGGTAATATTTCATAAAATTAGATGGGTGTTATAAACTCTTACACAACTCTTCAGTAACATGATAGTCCAGCATCATGTCTATATTTTATTTGGAGAAGCTGCTGGTGGTCAAGAAAATATAATGACAAAATTTTTTTGCATTTGGTTTTGCTTTAAATTAAATAATTCTTCCCTAATCTGAAAGATCATTTATATAATTTTTGAATTAACAGGCTACTAGAGAGTTAGGTAGAGTGGCATATGATAAAACATTACAGAAGTGACTAAAATAAATAATTAATTTCACTATTTTCATCGTTTGAAAACACCATAGTTGGTGTTTCAGGTTAAAAAAAGTTTCCTACATATTTTACTCCTTGCTTACTCATTGGGAAAAGGAAGGAATTTGAAATTCAATAGGCATTTTCATCTTTCTGTAAAGTTTTGTGATCTCCCAATTTATTAGAATTCTCCCAGTTACCTAGAGTTATAGAGTTTTATACTGTCCTTGTCCCTTTTAACTTTGTTCAATGTTAGCTGGAATCCTTGGTAAATACAAATTATATTCTGTTCTGTGTTCAATAAACTGTTATACATATAGAAAAACTCTCTAATTGTAAAACTGATTTTTTTCATAGTTTAAGTCTTATATTAAACATTGTTCTTTAACAAAATTTCCGATAAAAGTTAATTATCTATATGGATTATTTTTGTTACCTTAAACAGTTACAACTCAGCTATTGCATTTGTACTGCAATGTAACTAAATAAGTCACGAACATGTTTGCTGAAAAAATGTTTGTTGTGTTAAGAGGGTTTTGTAGAAATCTGTCTTACACTCACATCTGGAATTGTAAAGTAGCCAATCTAATGCCTGAAACCTTGGCTGTGAGTTAAATCTATTCATATATGAAAAAAAGTTATTGCTTTGCAAACAAAATAAGGAGTGCATCTGCTTTCTACCCATAATAAATTACACTGGGGGAAGACATCTTTAAAAAACTAACAGTGTCACTATGCATATTAATACCTACTGCCACTGGACTTGTAATGTTCATGTTTGCAATACTCTATTATTCACATTCTCTGCTAACACCATTCTGTTAACAGAGTTACGCAGATATTGGAATTTACCCTATTTGTTAAATGACCCAAACCCAAAGCTTATAACATAAATTACAAGCAAAGAAACAACCTTCTCTCTTCCAGAAATGTAGACACTTACGTCTTACCTATATTTTCAGTAAATTCTGATCATTATTGACATTTCAGAAAAAATAGCTTGTACACATTTTAATGCCACTTTAATTAACAACTTTCCTTTTTTTTTTTTTTTTTCCTTCCTATATTCAAATCAAATAACAAGAGACCAAATGACTGGAGAAGTTATTTGGCTTCATTATGACATAACAAAATAATTGCTGAAATGATTAAAAAGTACATATTTTTAATTAACTGGACCAATAACACATACTAAGTAGTGATTTTAATCCATTGCAACTTCTCCTGTGGCTGAACAAATCTAAGGAGACTGGAATGCCAGACCCTCAGTGTATGAGTCATGGACATTAAATGCTAATTATCAAAAGTTTCTTAAAGAGCTTTTATTTATTTGTTTGTTCTGGAAAGTCAGAAATTTAAAGATTATATTTGAGAGAAAGAGAGCAAAAGATAGCATAAGAAGGTTACATTTGAATTCAATTTAGATGCCAGAATAGAGTATTTCTTATCACTGTCAGACTAGATTTATACACTACCAATCTTCTTCTATTTTTCAAAATCTCCATTCCAAAACTGGAAGTATTTTTTTCCTGAAAAAGAGTAAATTAATGAATGAATTTTGCTTGTAAGCTGAAATTGTATGTATCTAAATTGTGCACTACTGCTAGTATTGCTGGTAGATTAGATTTCAAAACATTGAATATCATAATACTTGTCTGGTGGCAATAGGCATGGGCATAGTTTTATGTACACAGTACTCCTTAAAAAAAAACCTCCAACCAGTCCTTATTTTTCAATTGTGAAAGTCCTTCAGCTTTTAATTATGTGCACTACCTAAAAGGTTATACTTCTAATAAAATATGCATTATGATTTTGTTGACTAAACACTAAGAATTTTTTTTAATCAGTCTGTGTCTTTATAAATATGCCCATGGCTTGGTCATCCTTCAGATTATATGCATGTGTTTTGCATTATGTCTACTGGAACTTGATGTGATTGCAAATAGTTTATAATATGGTCTCTGAATCCCTATTTAATCCTTGTTTTATGGCTTATATAGTAGCTTCTATGCTTCTGGAAATAGCTTTCACAGAGTTATTAACAAATCAACTGATTGACAAGTTTTCAACCTCTTGTGGTTATTGAAAAAAACACAGAGAAGGAGAAAAATATATTGCTAAACCCATCTTTCTGGCCTCATTCCCTTTCAGAAAGTCTCATGCAGATGGTATGCATATCCAAGTATTATCTGGTTTTGTCCAAATAAATTTCTTGATAGTAGGCAAAAAACTTTATCCCTGAACTCATGTCAGGGACAGGAAGATATTTTCTGAATAAGCTCAGGACCCCTCATCAATGAAGGCAAAAATGAAACTTGGCTCCTCACGATGAAAATCTGAAATGGGACACTCTTATGGCAGGAAGAAAATATGTAAAAGAAAAGGCTGGTGACAGGAAAGGCGGAAGAGACAGGAAATATCCTCTTAACAGTAGCTGTCAACTCATATGTCTCAGCCTTATTCTTGGTAGGGTCCTGGTAGGGCCAGTCCCATCTTTCCAGTGATTCAAAACAGGTAAAACAACAAAGTAGGTATTTTGCTGTTCCTCATCAGTATTTTGAATTAGGCAGTTGCCATCCTGTAACCTAAAACCAGACCTTCAACTACAAGTCTGCTTACTAGTCCTTATGGGTGGTTAAAGGACAGGCCACTAAACTGTACTAGAAATTTCACTTAGGAGGTACTGAAGTATTGGAGGTAGGTGATAAAACTGGAGTCTTATCCAAAGGAATGAATCTTCCAATTCATCACCACTGGTGAACTGCGTTAAAACAAAAAAACAAACTCCCCAAATCATAAGAAATAAATGACAAGAGAACACTACTGAATACCTTCAAAACCTAAGCCCTAAATACGTATTTTCTCATAAGATGTTTGCATGTTTCCCCCTCCGAAGTTCTCCACACAATTTGTCCAAACTATATTTTGTCATTTTCACATTGTGAAATTAAGTCTTGTAAGGGGAATAAGAGGAGAAAACTCATACATTTCTGTGAAAAATATCATTGTACTTTACTGATTCTGGTCTTTCAAAGTGGTCCAAAATTAGAATTCTGATAAAAATTTTATGTATCTAAGTCTTACATAGGATTTCTCTTTTGAGGGAATACCAATGATTCTGTGTTTTCTGCCAATAGTAGCTATTTTCATTAGAACAGGAGTGGACAATTTCTAGTCTTAGTTATTAGGACAAAATTTTTGGAAATATATATATTCAAGCCTCTTTCTGGAAACACTGATTATGAAAAAGAGGTATATAATGCAAAAATGATAATACATTGTATCTGATAGATTAACTGTATAATGCACATGAATTTAAGGATATGAGATGTAAACCTGTAAACATTTCTTAATCTTGAATTTTCCTGCTTGAAGAGCCCATTAAGCAGTACAACGATTAATGAGGTATGAACTGTTCACCTTCAATGGGAATGGTATAGGTGTACCATGGCAGGCTCAGCACTGGTATTGCTCTGCTGCTAGAAGTGTTACTTTTCCAGTAACTAGTCTTACAGATATCATCAAGCAACCTGACTTTAAGTTTATTTTCCTCTTTATGTTAATGTTGTATTAACATCCACCTTCCTGAGATGTACAAGTGCAATTTGTTTATGCCTCTTTGCTGTATGAGTACTATGTGTTGATTCTGCTAATAAACAGGAGCTGTAGCCAACAAGGTAGGAAGCTGTTAACCTCATGTTGTTTGCTGAAGAGGGAGGGAAATTACTTCTTTGGCAGCATATAATCATGCTTGGTCTAGGAGACCAGTGCACAGGGATTGAAAGAAAGTATGTAGTGCATGCAGACATCAATAGATGCATCCAGAAGAGGGAGTCTGTCTGCCTGAAACAAGAAACAAACTCAAAGCCAGGTTTCAGGTGACCAAAAGAAGTTTCTTCTAGAAATTCATCAATGGAGAATGTTTCAATCAAGAAAACTACTCAGAGTTGCTGGAATTGAAGAAAAGATGTGGTGGGCAGAAGAGGGATTTGTTTCTAAGTTTTTCAGTCTGTTACATGTTGCAGTTATGAGTATTTATTATATCTTTAAACATATTTAAATAACTCATAACTTTATGAGTTTATTTTAATTTGTTATTTTGGAGTTCATATAAAGTTAGGTTATTGAGATGTGCCTGTCTTTTTGTCTTCTTCTGGATGCAGGAAAGTTCAGAGAACTCTACATCAAGGCTTTTGTAATTTGAAATCTTTTTAAACTTCTCCACACAGGACCTAAAACTCAGTTGCTCATTGAAACTTTTTAATCTTAATTGTCACTGTTTGATGTTATTTTACTAATCCTTTGCCTTCAAAATATTCAGCCAAGTTGTCCAGCCATTTAGGGGAACTAAATCTGTAGCCCAGAACCTACATTACTAGTAAAATCCCACAGGCTTTGTACAGACCTGACACCGCAGTGTCTCAGGGCAGGTCTGGACTTGCCTTGGCCTGAGCTGGTTTTAGCTTGTTTGAACAATGGGTGGTTCTTGTGTAACTTTAAAACTTTATCTGGGAACCAACGAGAAGGAAGCAAACTGTGATAAGGAAACATATAAGAGCCTCAGAGGTACCCAAGACTGAGGAAAAAGAAACCCCACTGTGAACATTATCTTGCTCATGGAAATGGCCTCAGGATGCTGACAACTTGCTGTAAACCCTCCTCCTTTCTGCTTAAAGGAGATTGAATTATCAACCTAAGCACCCAGAAGGACATTGGAAGAGTGGATATAACACTGAAGAAAAGTGGTAGATGATAGGAAACTTTTGTATAATGGTTTTAACTATATTATTAATTTGGAACTTTTCTGCACTAAGCATATAATTTACCCATTATGCTGTTAAAACATTAATTAAACTAACACTTAGAAAGCTTGCAAAGATCTCTTAGAGCGAATGTTGGAAGAGTGGACAGGAAGAGTTAAAAGAATACGTGTAGACACTTCAACAGGACAAGAAACCCCGAAAGAGAAATTAGGGCTGTGAGGTGGTGAGAACAGAGGCATTGACTACACTTCTGATCTTTGAATATGAGTAAATTTATTTATATGTTTAAATATAATTTTAGAAATTAAGTGTTAGATTTTCTTTTAGTCTGGCCAGAATAGGCACTTTATTCTACCCTTGTTCCTTGATATTTTTGTCCTTCATCAAAAATACTGCAGAGAGGGTGAGGATTTAGATTTCCTTACAGTAGAAATATTTCACTTGAAGAAAAATATTATCTAACAAGGCATTGGGAAAGAATAATCATTAGCTATTAATGCTCTTCCTATAACTTCTACTAGACTAAAGATAATACTTCACATCAGAGCTCTGTGAAACACTGGCAGAAAAACAGGAAACCAAAAAAATTGCCTGCTTTTGTTTTTTATAATACATTTGATTATTCTTTTTTTTCCCCTCTAAAAGCTGACCAAAGAACTCAAAGCAAGTTTGGAGGAACTGTGTCCTTTTTAAAAAGATACTTACTTTTCATGCATTTCATGTAATTTTTCTTTATATACTGATTCTATTGGATAATGGAAACTTTATTTAAAAGCAATTTAAAAACCATTGAGCAGTTATTTAACTAACTATTTCAGATGTACATTAGGCACCAAGATTTCAAATAAATGTTTCAATATCCATGAGGTATGAGCTAAATCATGTTGGAAGGCAAGCTGTGTATGAATTTCTGAGGAACTTCAATTTCAGTCACTGTGATGATAGTCAGCAAATGCATGGTCTTTCCCAAAATGATTCCCAGAAATACTGGAAGGAAAAGAGAGGAGTGAGTTAGTGACATAAAGTATAGGGATAAAAGCTACAATATAATGAGAATACAACTTCAACCAAGTATGTAATCTATCATTTATAACTTTTCTATTAATTTTAGTGAGCTTTTTTCTTTTGAGATAATTAGCAGCACCATTGCCCATACTATATATTTTTTTCTTTTTTAAAGTTATGTATCAATTATACATAGTCATGACTTTGCTTATAAATTTGAAAAGTAAAAATATTTACATTACTTGATTATTGATTTATTTTTTATTTTCCTTCTGATTTCTGAGTCATTCATCTTCACTGTCTGAATTGGTACATCCTCTTCATGTCTTGAACCTCCTTTATGAGAACTGGAAATAAACTTTTCATGAAAGCTGATATTCTCACGTAGTTCTTTTATTCAAGCACTAGACTTTGTAGAAAATATCAAATATTATTATATATGAAAAAAAAAATGGCAAGAATCAACAGCAGTGAGGGGAGAATCTTAAGAGTGGGTTGTCTTCTTCTTTTATGTCAGCTAAATGGATGAATTAGAAAACAGGGAACATAACACCTCAGTTCTGGCTGACATGACCTCACTAAAAGTTATGACCTCCAAAAGACAGACAAAACTTTGCAGCAACATGACCTGGAAATTTCTCTAGACTTGAGAATATTAAGAAGATCCTGGCCAGTGCCAGACTGCTGCTGAGCAGATGTAGTTAGCATGGACTCCAAAAACATTCTAGCTGCTGCAGGACAGAGCTATGCATGTTATTTAGCTTTTGGAGAAGTGAAGCAACATACAGGATGCAGTGCACTGCTGCAGCTATGCTGTATGTGGTACCCAACCAACCTGTTTAGCCCATGATTTGTTACATTAGATTATAACTGGAGGCATGCTTCCACTGTATTTCCTATTCCACATGTGGGAAAAAACCTAAAATGGTACAAAGGCAAAATACTTTGGATGTGCCTCAGAAATATCACCTAATGTGCTTCTGAGATTCAGAGTATATAGGTGGGAAACTTTTATGAAACATAGTGAATATAATAGCATATGGGAAAATGAAGTTTCAGGAGTTTGCATCCTTCTCAAACAGGGTGGTGGTGGTGGGGAGATTCCATTGATGTCTAAATTAAAATGGATTTTTTTTTCTTTCACACTTTGAAAGTGTTCCCAAGAGCTTTGAGCTACCACCCACATCCTGCAGACACTCTTTTATGCCAACCTGGTGGCTTTTTTCTCAAGACAAGGGACAGTCTTTGTGAAGGTGAATGTCTGTATACCTGTGTTCATGGTTTGGAAACTATTCTTAGAAACACCTTTTCTTGTCTTCCTGACTAAGAGTCCTTTCTGATGCCCACAAGTGACTCCAGGTTTTCCTGTTTCAGAAAATCCAATCTGATATCCTGCCTGAATTTCATGTGTTTCTGTTGTAAACTATTAAGCACTCATAAGAATTACAAGATAGATGGACAGAAGTTATCTGTGTTCAAAATTCATGATTAATTTCTTAGAGATATTTTAAAAGAACAGGAACCACATTCAAAAACTTTTCATTCTTTTCAATCACATTTTGGTTTTAAAACCTTGAGGTGATGCAATCATTAATATGCAAGGTATTTGTTGCTGATATTTTGTAACCGTAAACCATACAATACATTTTGTACAAGGTTTATCTACAGAATACTACAGCACTACAATGTCTACAACATTCTATACAATATGCTATTGGTTTGATTCATTGCTTGCTACAAGGTAAATAGTACAAAAATTTCTATGCATGAATATATCCCAAGATATCTGGTATTAAATACGTCTTTACTGGTAAAAGTGTGCTAATGGTTGCTACTAGGACCTTATGTTTTCCTGGGATCACATTGCCATTGTCATTTAGGCCAACACTTACAAATATACCTTATGTGGCTTGTACAAATAACCTTAATAGAATTATTTAGTAGGATTCATTTTACCAGATTCAATTACTACAAACTCACAAGACTTTTAATATTATATTTTTTAATTAGTTCAGGGTAATTACATAGAAAGCAAAAGCTGATAAATACAACTAAGAAACTCTTTAGTTAGAATCACTCAATTTTATTTCCTGTTGTTTGTTATTTCCACAATTTTCTTTAATACTTAACCTTTAAACTCTATGTAAAAATAATGTTACACAACATGCAACTAATTGCTCTATCTTTTCACTACTAAACAGTTTGGGATTTTTCTTCACTTTAAATTTTGTAGATTAACCCAAAAGTTCTTTGAATGTTTAGTACAGAATAAACATTAATAATAACAAAGTATTTCCACTCTTTGTCTCTATGTTTTATACCAGCATAATTTGGATTACAGGAGTGAATTTTAGTGCAAACATGCATATTTGTTTGATTTAATATTCAGTTCATTTTGATAGAGTGAAAATGTAGTTACAAACTGCACTATTAAAGGTAAAGTTGACCTCAAATATTACATTAAAAAAAGTATGTAATGGGTGACATCTTTCAGAGTAGTAAAACTGCAGATCAAGACATTATCTTCAAAATGCTTTCAGTCTCTCCATTTCATTTAAACTTGATTATTTCCTGTACAATTTTGGAATGTTCCTTCAGGCAATAGCCACAGGAAATCAGAACTGCATTTTGAGTACAGGCATACCAAAGGTATTGTAGAAAACTTGTTTAAAATATTAACATTTATTTTAAAACTTAAAGGGTTGTTCTTAGAATAAGTCATGTATTGTGAAGTATTCCTTATTCTCTAGAGCAAACAGTCCTATATTCCCCAGATAGTCCAAATCCTGAATTTGTGGTGCAATCATATGTACTTTAAAAAATTTATGAGAGGAAGGAGAGAATGGATTCAAGCAAATCACTGATCCAGCCAGATCTGTATGTGAAATACTTAAGAAGAAAGTGTAGATGCTTAACAGGGCATACAATATTAATGTTTGAGGATACTGTCTTTCAAATCCAGATACAAGTGATTATCCAAAGTCAACAAATGAATTAAGGATAATGAGGTTTTAATAATAAAAAAATGTTTCATGAAAGATCACACAATTTGATTTATTTTTTTTTCCTTCTTGTTCATCCACTGTGAAAAGGTTCTGAGCTGTTCAAAACTCAAGTTTGAGAAGAAACAAGAAGAAACATTCCCTGTGCATATATGTCAGGGCATTACCAAGACTGGCTGTCCCTGCCCAGCCTCCCCAGGGCTCCCCCAACCCTGCCCATGGCCCAGGCTCCCATTTCAGCCCAGCCCAAGGCCATCAGTCCCTGCTGCAGTGGTGCCGTAGAGTGCTCGACCCCCTGGTCCTCAACTGTTGGTTGCATTTCCTGGCTGGACCTCAAACCTGACTCGGTACCTTGCTTTTACCTGATGATGACTGGACTCTTGACAGGAGCTGTTTGTCTGCTCACCAGCTCTGTGCTGTCCTGGTTCATGGCCCACCTCTCCTCCCAACTGCCCTGGGGAGCAGCCCAGCTCACACTCTTCTCTGACACTGCGTGTGTAAACACAGGTTTGCCTGCAAATCCCATGTGTGTTCCTACTCCTCCCCTTCTGCCAGCTCTGCTTGAGATTTGAGCTTGCTTTCTGTCAGTTTGGTTCCCTGAAGTAGTGCACTGGAGGTCAGGTTGACAGCATGGCAGACAGGGAGCAGGAAGAGCATCCTTCTGAGGAAGAAGCAGAACCAGCATTCCTGGTGGCAGCTAACCATTCATGTTGTAGCTCACCCCTAGGCCTGGTTTATGAAGGTTTTATTCACATTGTTGGTTTCTTATTCAGAAAATTAGGGATAATGGCCTATCCAGCGATTACTATGACTAGTAGCTATGTATGCATCTTAAAAACAACCAAATAAAACCAACAAAAAATCCTAACCCTATTGCCCCAAACTGGAACACTGCATATATCATGAATAGCAGACAGCTTGTTTTTCCTTCCACATAAACCACAGCATATCATAACTAGCTCCATGAGAAGCAGTGCAGTTCTAACAGTATGGCTATATACCACAGATTACACTTTAAATTACACATAAATCTCATGCCTGCCATAAAAATATACAGTTTGGCAATATGGGTAAATACACTTCATTCTCTACCTTGTCCTTGTTCACAGCTATTTCTAAGTGTTAGAGAACACAGAATCCCTGCTGAAGGCTGCAGAGCACAAGTGATTTTTTTTAGAGTATATAGCAATAACTGCTATCCTCTCTTCTTAGTCCACCCTCCACTCTTGACCATGAGATGTTCGGTCAGTGTAGTTCCAGGTCCACTTTAATTCTTTTGTACTGGTTTCTTTGATGTCAGATATTGTATAAGCATACAAACATCTTACAGAGCAATAGTGCAGAGTTCTGGCGCTTGCATACTCAAAAAAAAAAAAAAAAAAAAAAAAAGAGTGGGAGATGAGGAACATGGCAATTCGTAATTACTTTAACATGACTTCCCAACTATTGCCAGATATGTGGAAAATCACTAAACACTTCCTTTTTGATGGGGACCTTTTTCTTCCTCTGAACTTTATTTTTAATCTTGTGGTTCATTTGAAAAAAATTTAATGTGACAAAACCAGGCATTGCCAAGGAATTTTTTTCTGCTTGTATTCACATTTCTTCAGATCACTGTGACTGCTGTGAAATGACAAGGTGCACTGCAAAGCTGAAAACCAGAAGATAAAACAAGATATACAGAAGGGGCTTGGGAACTAGCTGAGATAGTGCTCACTGTTATAGCCGAACTTTACATTTGGCTCCTGTTTCGTTTGCTCTGAACTACAATGTTCAGCTGAAATGTTCTTTGGCACCAAGGCAGGCTTTTTTGTTCATTGTTTGCATGATGCCTAGCACAGCGGGGTGTTGGCTTGTGACACTGGCTCTTAGGCAGCCCACAACATAATAAAAATGATAAAGTTAATTTAACATTGCTTCTAACTCACTGTATAGACAGAAGCGGAATGTTGTCTGGGTTCAATTATGAATATTAGGAGGCAATAATCTTTGCTTCTTTAAAATAAACTCCATTGTACTCAATATTTTTAGTACAAGAACCTGAGGAAGAACCCAAATTGTAAGGACAAACAAGAACGGTCACCTCCCCCTCCCTTCCCTCGCTATGGTTGTGCAGGGCTGCCAGAGTGGAAATATTCTCCATTTTCTTTCAAGATCTGTGGTGTTGACACAAGCAGAGAACAGCAGGTAGAGTTAGAGCTGCCTCTGCCACTGGTCACCAGTCCAAATAACTAAGCCATAACCACTGGGAGATTTAGGATGCTCCAACTTGGAGAAGACAGTTGATGACTCCTTCCTCCATGCAAGGAACAGCCTACCAGAATCATCTGTCTAGACAGACACACTGTTTATTCTTCCTGGGAGTACAGAATTTTTTTCAATGCTCTTGTAGACAAGCATTTGTGCCACAAATGTGCAGAATTATATAATAGTTCTGTGTTATGTCTAACAGTACATGCCTTTGTAATGACATAGCCACGTAGGATGGTGATGCAGACAGCATAAGCACATCACCTAATGAGAGCTCCAGCAAACAATTCTAATCATCCCTAATGCCTCAGGTCTGTGGTGGGGGTTGCACACTGTAATTAGTTGCAAGGCACTTCACTGCAGGGACATAGTGTGGGAGCCAAGGATTAACAGCACTGTAGAGGTATTTGGCTCCATTTTTCTATTGACTGTTTGGAAGTATTACTTCTAACAACTAGTTCATCAGAGGAAAAAGCTTTTCTGATTAAGCAATTGCAGCACTGGATTTAAAGGGTTTTCAGAGCTAATGTATTTTCATCTCACAGAAAGAAAACCACAAAGGGTCGAATTAATCTGCACTCTTATGCTCTTCTTCACCTCTTAAATGTGCAATGGCAGAGGTTGTAGATCAGAATTTGCCCCTAACAAAGCACAAAGTATGCCATGAGGATGAAGGTAAGTGTCTCCACAAAATCATCTTTTGACCTCACTGTTGCAGGTAGTATTTATTTATACCTTCTGCTCTGCCTGTAATTCCAGTATCACAGGATTGTCCATAGTGTTCTACAAACATTTCCTAATCTGATTAATTACTTTTAGCTGCACATTCATTCATATTGCCTTGTCCAATCCAAATTTTTTTTCTATCACTCAGTCCTTTGACCTAGCATAAACTACTTCATGACCTTGGCTCATTTATCTTTTCTACTCCCCTTCTCAGTTCAATTTTCCCCTTTTTTGCTGGAATGGCACACAATCTAAAGTTCTGCAAATGATATATTAATATCGTCAAAATTCTACAGTGTCTGGAATTACTAATGTCTGGAAGGATAGATTCTAAGGACCCATCCCCCTTATTTAAGGAAGAATTTTGTAATACGTATTCCTACACATGATCTGAGAGTCCTTGGGCATGGGGTGAAGGAAGCAGAAATAAAAAGCCCCGATATTCACAGTCCCGCTGCAGTAGGCTTTTGACACCTTCTTAAAGACATCAGGTCAGAACCTAATGGTGTGGAGTGCTTCTTAAATGCTCCTCTTTTAATTTAAAAGGGCATTTCAAATCTTCAGTATCTTTCAGAAGGCAGTGGCACTTTTCAAGATTGGTTTCAACACTGCACTTGTTTTAAACTGAAATAGTCTCTCCCCAAATTGTAGCTCTTTGAGCTTATTCTTCATGGTCCAGCACAGTAAATCTTTACTTGCGTATGTCTTCCATGAATCCAAGGTGTTCCTTCAGTGTGACTGTATGTCTAAGAAAGTAGTTCCCATGTATTTTAAGGTACTAAAAATGCAACCAATGGAGTGATGATTCCTACTCCTTCCCTGCTTTGTCCCTTGTGTCTTTATAAACTTCCATTAAAATGACCTGAGGAATAGCTCCAAATGAAACTAGCGCAGATGAGAAAAGTTATTTCTAATCAATTTCCTATTCTGATGAAAAACAAAATGGGTAGGGTATGATGGAGTACAGGGAATAGAGAACTGCATCTCTCAGAGGCAGGGCTGGCTTAAACTGATTATGGAACAATTAATTCACTTTGAAACATCAGTTTTGAGAGAGAGAGCTAGACAGAAAAGTTAGCATAAGGTGTTTTACACTACCATGAGCTTATGGTACGCAACAGAACTGGTTTTCCTCATGTGTTTAACATCTAAGATTGTGCTTTTTATTTTAAAGTATATTAGCATATTAGTCATTTTCAACGGAAAACTGTGTGAACATTGTTTATGCCTCAGCAAATAAATAGCATTGGTTTATAACTGTATGAAAGAAACTAGGTAAGTCTCTGCAATTATGTATTTCATCTGTGAAAATACTGCTGTGATTTCAATTTGGAATAGGATCTTTAGAAATGTAAGAACTCTTTCCCACATGGGCAAATTAATACATAGAAATATCCTTTTGCCAATATTATACAGAAACAAACTCTTAGACATAGAAAGGCCATTTTAGTTTTCTCAAGACATTTAAAAATCATACTCTCAGGAAATATAGTTTCCTCCCACAGTGTTAAAAATTACATAAGGCACAAACTTCATAGTAAAATTGGGTGAAGGAAAGAGTTTGATGAAGTATCATGTCATGTGCTACTGAGAAAATACATACTGAGAAACAAAATTAGTACTGTGGTGGAAAGAATACTGACTTAAAGGTATGAAAAACTCCCTTTTTGCTCTTATCAAACATACCTGTAGCCCATAAAGGAGGAAATTCTGGTCACTAACAAACAACTGCCACTATTCTGCACCTGTGTCATCTCTCCTCTTCATCAACTGCCTCTTAGTAGCGAATACTGAGATAACACTATGACAACAGATCTTATGTTATCATCAGTTAGTTGATGCCATTGCATTAATTTACTTCAGCATCCTGTCCCCGTCTGTTCAAAATGTTATTTATAAAATTTTGTTAACATCTATAGCTTATTTGGTTTCAATATACTGGATTCCTTGGAGAAAGGTAGTATTGTGGTTGGTTATATAAAGTATAACTGAAACTGTTCCCTGGATGAAGCCATTTACTTTGAGTACACCTGCTATATTACTTACATTGAAATATATGCTTTCTGGTGTGACATAATTTAGAAAAATGTCACAACTCATCACAGCGTTCTACAGTGTTTGGACTGTTCTGCTGTAACTTTGATGTATACAGGGCTAACTGTTTTTCTTTGGAGATGTGGCTGCTTTTCCCTCTAATGAGTGATTTGTCTTTTGTTTCTTTACCTTTTCTACATAAAAGCCATGGAGATCCATAAAGAGGAAACCAGACCTAGCTGTGACTTCAGATCATTTACACCAAAACATCAAGATGTATTTTACTTTACAGTGGTTTAGGACTGTGGATCACAATACTGAAGCTATTGTAAAGAAAAGGAAACCATCTGTCATCATTGTACTACTAGAGATCTTGCCTTCCATTGTATTAGTTGTATAGAAAAATCCTCTTGCACTGGGCTGAATACTTCCTTTTCACATTTATGTGATGATCACTAGACCATTTATAGGTTCATTTTATGTGAATAAATGTACCATCGTTTATCTCATCCTGTGCAAGACTTGCACGTCCTGTGACGATTTTTATTTAAATGCTTATTTTTCACTTCTTTTTTGACTTCCCATTCTTTGAAATCCAGTCTGGTGATGGAATTTCTCCCTTTAGTCACACTTTTCCCTTTTGTAGAGATTCCATTCCTCTGCATGGCTGAATTTATCCTGTTTATATAAAAACTAATGCTGATGGGTTAACTCCTCATATACTTACATCTGTAGACACCCAAAGCCTGCAAGCTTTTGCTTGTTATTCATTTCCAAACATTTTATTTGGTATGTGAAAAGGGCAGTATTGGCATTTTTATTCTGTACAGGTATAGCTCACAGTCACAGAACATTAAAACGGATGACCCTCCTTGTCAGTTTTGGAAACCAAATGACTATTTGTTTGACAGTGGCTTTTCTTTTGAGATGCAGCACTACCTCTTTTACAGTTGTGCTGTGCATCTAAATTATTGAGCTGCACATAGCATTTATAGTTCTTGTTTCTATATGTAGCCAGAAAATAACATAATTAAACCATACATCTCTGAAATAAGAGACGTCATTGTCTTTTACATTAGATTCAAATTTTTAAGCCTTAGTTTTGTTTTAGTTTGGGGTGGGTTTTTTGTTTGTTTGTTGTTGTTTGTTGTTTTGTTGGGTTTTTTTAAAGTTCCTGGCTTAGGTTTGTTTCTGTAACCTGAGATAAGCTTGGTTGTTTGTTTTTTTTTCACAGACTCTTGCAAAAATCACAGCAAGCATTTCCCTTCTCTGTGATATTACTTGATATTATACCAGCAACACTTTCAAAATGCTCCTGATATTATTATTTTCCTTGTGTGAATTCATCCATGTGGTAGGTGGTCAGAACAGGCTCTCCACAAGGTTTGGGCCACTCATTTGTCCTGCAAAGTAAACTGTGAGCAGGTTGGTGAACAAAGGCAAGTCACTCAACTTTGGCTCTGTAAAGAGACTGGATAAATCAGTGAAGGGGTGCTACGGATGTATGAAAGCATGGGATGGGCTTCACTCCATGTCTTCCTCTTTTGCTATTTTACAAAACTGATCTTTCCTCACCCCATTCCCATCTATCCCTGCACAATAACACATTACTTGAACTTCATCATGAATAGCTCTAATTTTCATATTAATCAAACCTTATGCACTCTCTACGTAATTTTTTTTTTTTTTAATCTCTCACTTAGCAGTGGCATTGTTGTTTGTTACTTGTCCCTTTGCTGAGGATACTTGGCCTGGTTGCTAGGTGTCATGGGAGGATCAGGACCTAAATCTTCGCTTTGTTTTACTATATTTCCCTTTTCTGCTTTCTCACATTTGTGGGATGAAACAAAGCACGAAGTGTTTTACTGAAAAATCTCTTTTATTCTCCTTGAGTACTCGTATTCTATTTCCTACTTCTCTCATCTGGCACATGAATTTCTTAGCTGTTGCACATTTAGCACTTCTAAATCTGTTCCCAGATGTCCAGATGTTATTAATTAGATCTGGAAAATATGATGCAAAACTGTCTCTGAATATTAGCCAGAATTTAAATATGAATGAAGATCCCTACTTGACCTTGCTGAGGCAAAGAGTGTTAGGAGTTCTGCAGGGCCATCTTATAACTATATGTAAAGTTGCCTCTGCTAACTGAGTTTGTGATAATTTTTTCAATGAAAGCTTCTTAATTGCATACAAAATTCTTGAAATTCAAAAAAATGCTATCTTTTTCAATGAAGAATTAAGGCATCGTGATATTTTGGTTGAAAAAGCCAGGTAAAAGTGGATTTGGGAAAGCTATCATAAAGCTTTAGGGAAAGTGCAATTTGCTCAGCTTGGGCCTAAATATTGCAAACATATTTTTAAAGAGAAAGTTAAGGAAAAAGGATGTAACTTTCAGATTTGGGAGGTTTTTCTAGACAAGTAAGAGGAACTATTTTCTATTAAATTGGATGGAAATTTTAAATCAACGTTACTTTTGGGGAAGTACTTTTACTCCAGTGGTAGGTAGGCAATTAATTCACAGAGACATGTACAAGGAAGTGTATGATGAGGTAAGAAGATTTCATGAAGGTCTCTAATCTAAAGGGTTAACTGTCTCTGATCTGTCTCCTTTCTTCCCTGTCAGATTTTATTCCACCCAAAACACCATGATGTGTTTGTAACCTACTGAACTAGGCACCAAGTAAATAGGAAAGTTCAAAAAGGAACTTTGCATTCACAGGGACCTTGAAAGTTCAGCAGATGGAAGAAGTAAAAATGTTTAATTCCTTGTTTAATCTGAAGTGCTCTCTAGCAGCTTTCGTATATCCTAAACAGGAGGGAGGACTTTTATTCTATTGTTAATAGATACAAAGCTATAAACTGAGTTTTGTAAGATAATTACTTTCAAGGCTTTGGGGTGATTCTTATCATATGAGCAGGGTATTGATCACCTTATTTATGATAAGGAACAGTTTTCTTTTTCAGCACCACAGTCAAGACTGTTAGTATTTATTTTCTCTCCTTCCAAGGACAATCTACTAGGAATAATCCGTTACAGATTGAAGTGTGCAAGAGTATAAACTGCACTGCCCGTAGATGAACTTTGAGTAGTTTAATGCATGGAGGAGGAAGTGTTGGAAAGTGCGGAATAATTCAGGTTAGGCTCCTTTTCATGATGCATAAGGTTTTGCTAATAAAATTTCAATATAGTATACAGGAGTAATTTTCTATACCAAATCCAGTATGTATATAAAATCAAAAATATGATATGTGCATTAGTGTACTTATCTACTGAGTGAGTCATTGAGAGAAATCTTGTTATTTCTTAATGTAGACTAGGTGTGGAAGCTAATTTGGTGAATCACATCTCCCTGGTGTCTGAAGCACGATGTGGGCATTCTCTGACCTTGTTTAAAAATGTAAAAGGCATTAGCTGCCAGAAATTTCTGCAGTTCAATTTGTAGCATATCAGTTTGGGTATGATTTTGCAAACCTTATCTGATATGCCAGATATATGTGCATTTGAGGTCTTTTTTTTCCTTTTTTCCCTACCTCAGAATAGTTCAGCGACAGACTCATCATGTTACCTATTATTGTCTTCCTTTTCTGTGAGTTCTGTGAGTACTCAAATGTTCATGATTAACAAAAATGTAAAACTGTCATTAATAGTTCTGTTACTTATTTAGTACTAGGACACATTTCTTGTAAGTGACACCTTCTGTGTGTCACTTCTGATATTTCAGGCAGTGATGCTAAAGCAAGCAACTTTGCTAGCATGTAATTATTTTCAGGGTTTTCATGATCTAAGCTAATATATTAGCAATGCAACACAAACACTGTTCCTTGAAGGTTTTGATTAATTTGATTAAAGTGAAAATACATGATTTGTAGGCTTAGAAATATGTTAATCTAGTTAGTGATCAAGAGAAACTCCCTTAAAACATACAGAAAAGAGGTGAAAATGGTATTTTTCTCATTCCATTTATGAAACGTTATCATTTTTAAACTTGTTACAAGTCAGTTCAATTCTTCAGCGTAATGTTGGTCTCCTGTTTAACAGCTCTCGTTATCTGTGTTTCAAGACTGCACATTTTTAATATCCTTTTTTGCTCTATCAATGTTAGAATCTTGCCCTGCTCTTTTCTTAATATTCTCCAATTGTCCTTTTTGCCTGTATGCGCATTAAGTCTTAATCACATAGTGTTGAAGATTGCTGTGGCTATATTTAGACTGACATACTTAGAATATCAACAGTGGACATAAATGTACATGAAGATTGTGATTTCTCTTTGTTATGTGCATTCGATGTGCATTTCTGTGTGTATGTAAAATAATTAAAATATATACAACTGTATGTGTACACATGCCTCATGCTGAAAGATTCTTTCCTCTCTTGTCAGGTTCACAAGTCATAACTCAGCTTTAGCATTTCAACTACATTATTATTGTCACTTCATATATTATACTGACTAAGATTTCTTAAGGGTAAATAGTAAAGGTATGGTGTCTTCATACATTATGATTTTACTTCTTATCTCTTTAGATCAGATTGTCACTTTTTCCACATACTCAAATTAAAAGTATCACACATAGAATCATACAAAAATTATTTAAGTTGAAAGGAACCTGTGGAGGTCTTCTAATCCAGCCCCCTACTCAGAGAACCTTTTATTAGGTTGGTTGCTCAGAGATTTGTCCAAAGATGGAGATGTCAGAACTTCTCTTGGAGTATTTAACCACCCTTCTGATTAAACAAACAAACAAACAAACAAACAAACAAACAAACAAACAAAACAAACACCAAACCACCTTGCTATCTAATCAGAATTTTCCAGGAATGGACTACCCCAAGAAAAGAATACTGTGCACCTTTCAGAGAAGTATAGCACCATCTTCTCTCTATTCTCTGATCAGGTATCTGTAGAAAGCCCTACCATCTCTCCTGAGCCTTCTCTTTTTCAAGCTGAACAGACCCAGTTCTCTCAGCCTCTCCTTATACTCTGTGCTCCAGCCCTCGAACGTCTTGGTGGCCTCTGATGGACTTGCTCTAGCATGCCAGTATCCTTCCTACACTGGGGAGCCCAAAACTGGATATGGCATTCCAGATGCAGTCTTAGAAGTGCTGAATAGAGGGGAAAGATCACTTTCCTGGGTCTGTTGACTACACGGATAATACAGCCTGGGATGTGTTTGGCCTCCCTTGCTGCAAGGGCACATTGCTGGCTCATTTTCAACTTACTGTCTACCTGGATCCCAGACTTCTTTCTGCAGAACTGCTTCCTAGACAACTGGTCCCCAGCCTATACTGTTGCCTGGGGTTATTCAACCCCAGATGAAGAACTGTGCACATGCTTTTACTTAACTTCAGGAGGTTCCTGCCAGCTCATGGCTCCAGTCTGTCCACGTCCCTCTGAAGGGCAGCCCTGCCTTCCAGCAAATTGATTGTTTCTCTCAATATCGCATTGTCCACAAACTTGCTGAGAATGAACTTCATTCCATGCACCAATCACTGAATCACAGAGTAGGAGATTGTAGGTGGGATGTAAGAACAGGTTGTGCTCAAACATGGTTGAGTTCTATGTTCAAAAAGCAGTATATATGTTATTTCATTTACCTTTTAGGAATAATATGCATTCAGGGAAGAAAGGTCTCCCATCCGTAATTAAAACCCACCAACCTGCATTAGCTAAAAGTTGGTGTAAATTTGACATTTCATTGTTTTGGCTGAACAGAAATATTTTAAGAAGTTCAGATTTTGTTGAAATGAGACTATTTTTAGACTGTTTCTCTACAGCATGAAAAAAACTCTCAAAGAACTGGTCCTAAATGAAATAGTCCCTCTGATCCAAAGCCTATTACTTGAATTCGTTATTTCATCAGTTACTTTTTAATATATCATGTGGGACTAAATGAAAATATTGAAGGGTATGGAATTGGGGGGAGGGGGCAGAATGTGAAGAGGGTGGTGGTGGTTGTTTTGTTGTGGTTGTTTTAAATATTAAACCCAAACTTTTAGACTTCTGGGGTTTTTTTACCCTTTTTCTCTCCCAGAGTTATGAGGGCACTAATAGGCCTTAATGACTCCAATCAGCCTCACCTGGGGCATTCACCCACACCCCCGGGCCATGGGCCCAGGACCCCCAGCTAAGCTCCGCTCCGGGTGGCCACTTCTTGGTTGAGCTATGTTGAATTGTGTCTCCAGCTCTGTCTCTGCGTGCTGTATGGGCTTCATGCCTACCTTGTAGGTACCTTGTTTCCTGGATTCCCCTCTCAGAGGTATGCTGTAGCTTGTTTCCACTCTTCTCTTTGGGCCTGCCTATTGCTGCTCCTGACTGCACCCCACGGATTTGACCTCAGATCTGCTTTTTTCCCTTTCCCTTGTCTAGAAAAGTTGATATACCCTGTTCCCAGCAGCTGGCTCTGTCCACTCTGGTCAGACTTTATGGGGCACAGCCTGTATAGGGATCACCCTGCCCATGGCTAACCTTCCCTCAGGGAGCAGCTTCACTTCTCTGGTCTCTGACATCAGAAGGTTAAAAGTCTATACCAAATTCATCCTGAACAGAGGTTCTTATCATCCTTTTGGCCAAATTTTAATGCTAATTGATCTTCTGCATTTTTATTCTCCAAATAATTTTCCAGTTAACATAATTGATATTACACCTTTCAGTGCAGAAGCTTACTGGCTGATCAAAAGCAGACCACTTTAAAAGTATAACATAATATAATGAAGCTGATTTCTCTGAAGAAACTTGTCTCAGTACATAGAGTCTATTTTTCCATAAGTCGTCATGATTAATGCTTTAAAGACACCAAAACTGAAAATATGTGGTCATTTAAAAAAAAAAAAAAAGTCTTTTTTCACCAAGGTTACATAGAAGAGAATAAGGCTCCTTGTTGTTGTCCGTTGTGCTAGAACAGAATGAGTGCAGAGTAGGTATAAAATGCCATGGCTGATTTGGTTGCATTTTGCATCCATTTTACACGCATTTTTCACCATACATATAAACTGAAAGACATATAAACTGAAAGCCAGGACTGAATTGAGGCTAGTATATCTAAACAACTTTAGTTGAAGCTTAGAGAAAACTTCATCTATGGTTCTTAGAAGTCTTTTTAAAAAGTTTAAATCCCTATTCTACAATCTTTTATGCACGCCACTTGAAAGACAGATTGATTTGTATTATGAAGGGTGTATAAAAGCAATATTGCAATTTCTCCTCTTTCTTATCTGAAATAAGAGAATTCTTAGTCTCTTTTCCCATGTGCATTGTAAAGAACACAGCACAACAAGTGAATTCATTTCCCCATCTTATGGAATCTATTCCTATTTCACTTTGCACTGAGAGTTCTGCAAGAGTCAGGGAACAGACCTATTTTTGAGAAGTAAACTCTAACTAGGTCAATGGGAAAGAGTGACTTTGTCCTTTGAAGCAGCCCCTCCCCCCGGTTTACCTTGTGTTAATCTCAAAGGACTCGTTATCTTCGCACAAACTAACAGAAGGGAACAGTGGAATTTACAAGTATTTCAAGTCCACTCCAATACAAATATTTACTGCTGTTTCTAGATATTGTTGGGGTTTTTTTGTGAAAAGTTGTAGCAGTATTTACTGTAACTTTCTTATTTATGAATATTTGTAATAACATGTTAAATCTATTACTTTATTTTATTTTTTTAGTAACTGGATACAAGGGCTAGGAATTAATCTTCTCAAATTTCTCTTAGCCTTCTTGGCAGTCCTTGCTACTTCAAAAGCTGTACTCCCTGATGGCTATTTTAATGGTGATCATCTTGTTACCTAGTACAGATGTTCTATTGTTTATTCAAGTGGCATTTCAGCTTTGCATTATTTTAAAGCTAATTAATGTAAAGCATTGAAATACGAATATTCTGAAAGGTCACAAGAAACACTGAAGATCAATAGCAATACAAGTGGGGGTATTTTTGTCTTGTTTCTACTATTTTTAAAGAAATGACCAGAAGAATTGCTCTATTTTTAGGGCTTTTTTTTTTTATTTTCAAGATATTCTCAATGCGATTGCAACGTTAATTTTAAAACACGTCTCTTCTCTCCAGCAGTTAGGCTGACTATGGCAGAGCAGATAAGGTTATGATCTCCCTCTGCTAATCAAAGTTACTTAGAACTCTTGTTTTGCTAAATACACATATTTTGGGATGAAGCAGAATACAAGAAAGACAAATTGAATCGAAAGATGCTGTCATACTCATGATGCTCTGTACCTTATGACCAAAATATATTTTGGATGATGCATATATTTTAATTTTTTTTTTTTTTTTTATAGTGAGACTTGCTTCCCTGCAACTGAGTGCAAAATAGGTTAAGTTTGTTTACCGCCAGTGTGGTGGTTAGAAGATCTGAAGTGTCACCTGAGGTAAAAAAATTGCCATGGCTTGTAACAAGGCATGAGGCAGAAAAAAATGATGCCTTCTCTGTTACTGTTGGTTTTGTTGTACCTGGCATGCCAGGCAAACTATGCAAATTTTGTGGTACCTGGATTGTGTTTCCCCTTATAAAAGGGTATTATAAAAAGTAACATGTTACATTTTTGCTAGGTACTGTGTATTTGCTTTTTAAAAACAACGTATCTTTTCACTCTCAGTATAAATAATTGCCCTTCATTCTGCAATGCGTGTTACTTTGTGTGAATAATGGTCAGGATTTTGCTGCAGATGATAATTGATTGTCATCTCAGAAATTTTGGAGGGGAGTTGTTATTCATAAAAAACCCCCACCAAGAAAAAAAAAAAATAAAAAAATTGTGCTTATGACAAACGAGTGGCACTGATTGGTGAAAAGTAGGTTGTCCTGGTGAGACTTCCCTCTCAGCATACTGCTCCCAGCCCTTTCTGGCTGGATGTGCCTGTTGTGCTCCTGAGCAATGTCCACAGAACGGGAGGGAGCCCGGGAGCGTGGCACCTCATTTTGCACCCACGCGGGGCGCAGCTTAGCCACTTCCCCGCAAACAGGCTAAGTTTCTGTGCATATACTACCTGTAGTAAATACCTGTTATTTAGAAGACAAAGCAAATAAAGCAACTGCATTTTGTTTCCTGACTTCTGCCTTCACCCTGTTTTATCTATCCCAACTCTATGTGCCTCGGCATCTAAGGTTTTCAGACTCTGCAACTTTTACAAGTCTGAGACAGAAGTCCTTTCTACTGCACCCTGCAGCCCTGCCAGCCCAGGCCTGGCAGACTTTATATCCTAGCTTTTCAGGCTGTGACAGTCTGAGCTCTTTAGCCCCTTTTTATTGCAGACATGCAGGCCTTGGCAGCTAAATTTCCTGCACACTTTGAGATCACAGGCACAGAAATAAGTTTCAACTCACACAGTATGCGAACAAAAAGTGAAAAGACTTCTTGAAAGTGATTTACAGAAGGAGGAAAAAAAAAAAAAAAAGAAAGAAAACTACCGAGAGAGGAGGAGACCAGAGTAGGTGGCAGAAATGCTGTGCTGGGTTAGGTCCCAACAGAAGCCAGCAAACTCTTTCTACATCTTCCTGAGAGCAGTCCTCCCTGTCCAGCCAAGAGAGGAGGAGGGCTGCAAGGCCTGCTTCCCAGACCTCACCCAGAAATACCGAGTAGGAAAGGGCCAGCGTGAAGCAGCCAAAGACATAATTGAAGGGTGCCTGTCCTGGGTCCTGCGTCTCCGTTCAGGAAGCCCCAGGCGGAGAGCAGCAGGCCTGAACTCACTTCCCGGGAGGCAAGGGGTGTAGGAGTTACGTCAGGACTGGCGGCCGTGCTCGGAGCTGCGCAGGTCAGTGGAAGGAAAGGGCTCTGCGGGTGATGCACCCCACCTCTCCCAAAGAGCTGCACCCCAGGCGAGACAGACTAGAACAGGAATAAACAGCTTTAGTCCCTAAATGAATCCTAGCATTTTTAAGTGTGCCCCAAGAGAGAACAAAGTGAGGACTATTTAGTGCATTGTAAACACACATATAACAAATAAATACCTATTTAAAAATTGTTTTTTTGGGTTGGTTTACTATTATTATTAATTTATTATTATTATTATTATTATTATTATTATTATTATTATTATTATTATTATTAATTTCAACTGCTATTTAAAAGTCAGCTTTAGAAAACAGTGAATGTTTAATACATTAGCTTGTGTGCCAACAGTGAGCAAGGATCCGTGAGATGGGCTGAGCAAGAACGTTCCTGCGGACTCGGAAAGAGACATCAGTTGTGTGTGTACACTTTAGACATTTCGCCCTCCAAAAGTGATATTTTCGAGTCACTTGTAACTAATGGTAGGAAAAAAAAGAGAGATCCAGCTGAAGCACAGCCTCCATTTACAGCACATCAGCCCTGTAATGACATGTAGCAATCTGTCCCTTAGTGCGGTTTCACCAGCTGGTTTTGATGACTGTGCTGAAATTTTTGGTGGCATTACAAATGAAAGAGATATTGTGGAAGTATATAGGCTCAGCACTTTGGCGTCATTAGTATCAACACAGTTTATATAGTTTTCTTCTGCAGAGTCAACTGATTGTGAACCTACTAAAAACTCTGTGAATTGTTTCTAGTTTTAGAAAAGTTTAACTAAAAGGAGCAGTTGGCATATAAGCTGATTTGAGGCACATACATTTTCTGAAATATTTTTATAGAAGTAACATTCCAATTTGTAACAATTGTTATGGTACTGAAGAAAAAAAATCGATTGTAGTATTGAAATATTTATGGTGGTACTTAATTTTTTACATATTAACTTTGAAAACTTCACATCCTTTTAATGCAATTTTACATAAATTCAGCTATATTTAGAAATGTAGGGGCACCACTAAAAGCAACCTAAATTATAGAGTTGGTGCATGTGTTAATGATATAAGTTCTTAAATGAGTGGAAACTATAGTAGCTATTTGGAAACTACATCTACTGTTAGTGACACAATGATGAATATATCCAAACTGTAATAAGAACTAAGTTGCTGTATTTTTATTTTTTTTTCCTTTTCTCATGAACTTTGTTCTTATTTTCCTTACGGTTAGATGTCTAGCATCAAAAGAGCAAAATTTATCCCATGATGTTTGTACCTCTAAGTCAGAATAGTTAATCAAAATTCCATGCAGACCAGAAAACACAGATGTTTTCACGAGACTGAACATTTGTTTATAGACAAAATGACGTAGCTCAGAAAGCTACCAGCCCAGTTATTTTATCTAAATGAGTTTGACCATTTTTCTTGTTTTATATTTGTTAGGGATACTGCATGAATACACACAGAGTCATTCTACAGCATGAAACAAAACCATTTGATTTTTTCTGCATGGGAAGTGGTTGGTAAGTCCTCCAAGCCACCGGTTAATCAATCTTATATTTTAGATTTCATTTTTCATTGTTTAGTAGTGACTTTGATGGATACCACATATTCTCACAATCCTTTCCACAAAACAAGTGATTGTTCATCAGGACACCTTTTAGAAAATCCTAAAGCAGTCCTCCAAAAATCTGAAAAATAAGAACACATATGATTTGGCTATCAAAAGTAAACAAGAATCAATTTGATCTAAAAATAAAAATTATACCTCTGTAAGCTACATCTGGAATATAAAAGCTGTTTCAATTATTTAATATACTATTGTTTGTAGGTGATAATTGGTTTGTTTTCAGTATTTTGGGTTTATTTGTTTGTTTTTATTTATAATATGCTTAGAATTAGCATATAAAGTGTTTTGGTTTTGGGTTTTTTTGAATGATAGAAGCCTGTTCTGGAATTGAGAACAGTAGAAAACTATTTAATTTATTTTAAAAGTGTAAATTAATTTTCTTGCAGATACCTAGTAACTTTTTTTTTTAAAAAAAGTGGTACTTTTTAGCCAGTAAGTATCTTTTATATTTTCTCCATTTTTGAGGTCTTTTGAACATTTTTTCTTTATAGAAAAGCTATTTAACAATTTGAAATAGCTTTTCTTATTTCAACACTAGATTCTTAAATTTAGTACGTAACTTCCTAAAGCAGGGTTATGCTGGATGTGAGATAGCACTGAGATCTTAAAAATAAAACAAAAACCCAAAAAACTTTTCTTCCAGCTGCCATTTAGCCTTGGAACATACAGGCTACCTAGATAACACCCAGCTTTAGTTTTAAGTTCTTTAGTAAGCTATCCTTGTGCCTCTGTGTATTTCAAGGCTTCCAGAGTCCAATTAGTTCAAAGCTGATTCAGATATAAACTTCCCCTGGATGCACAAGTTTCAGCATTCCTTCATCAAAATCTCTTTCAAGAGTCGAGCTCAGAGATAAACAACTGCTGAGCACATAGCTACAGGTGGTTGTGTATAAACTCTTCAGTCAAGTGGAAGAGTCCGTGAACAGTGATTTAGCCATTAGAATTTTATATCAATATTTTGACAGTGAGCTTATTTCACTAAGTTTTAGCACATTCACTCAGGAGAATACTGCACAATAATGAGAGTATGAAAATTACGTTCTCAAAATTTCAGTGAAATATTCTAACTCTACAAAGGGGAGAATGTTGCATCCTACCGTATCCTCAATGCTTTTCTACTAGGTAATTCTGCTTAGCAAGCAAGTTTCCTTGGTCTCATCCTGATGTAACATGCCGATTGTGTTCGTATAGTTGTTAGCTGGTGTAGGTTTTTGATACCTTTCTGAGAACTAAAGTGTATAAAACCTTCTGGTATTAGTTACCCATTTACTGTGCTTTCTACACCCTGGACATTCAAATATGTGGAATATTAAGTATGGTATGGTTAAAGAGTGGTAGTGAAGTTAATACATTAATATATATTGTTTCATAACAAAATGGGGATTTACTAGGATTCCTCTTATATTACAGCTATAGTTTCCTTCTGTTTAGAGAAATACTTTTTTTTTTTAAAGTATTTCCTCATAAGATCTTAAAGGCATATCTTTTCTGAAAATGTGAAAAATTTACTCATTTCAGAAATCATCTCAAACTTGCTGAACATCTTAAATAAAACACAAACACACTGAATTTTATTTATTTCTGAGAGAGATAATAAAACTACTGCTGATAAAAGCAGTGAAAATGCAGACCAATTTTTATTGGTTGTTTTTTCTGCCTTAAAGTCTTAATAGACGCAACACAGCGGTTTTCATAAAAAAAATAAAAAAATAAAAATAGAGAGAAATGAGAGCTCTAGCATTTAGTTTTGAAAAAAAAAAGTTCAATTGGCCTACACTACATCTGAATTCCTCTGAAGAACGTTTTGCTGGCCATGACTAAGAAGTCTAAGGCCAGCTCTTAAGAAACATTAGGTGGAGGTACTGAATGGTATATAATCTCCCTGACCACAGTGCTCTGTGTATGTTTGTCTACTTGGGGTTTTGTTCCATGATTAAATATCATTGTTTTCCTTATAAAAGTTTTTGGTACATGAAAGCTTTTTTCCTCAGTCAAATTTGTAAATGCACCCACATAAACAATTTTATGAAAGTCCCTTGTCTGATGGATCATGTTGAAGGGTAAATTTGTAAGTTTCTTTAATTCTATCTCTAAACTATTAGTACCATGAATAGTCTGGCTGACATCAACAGATGGTGAAGAGATCTATAATAATAGGTACTTCATAGAATAAGAGATTGAAGTTTATATTAAAACAAAAAGGGAAAACTTGCATAATGTCGCTTTGTAATAACATCAGATTTGTAACTGTACTGCAAATTGCACCCTTATAGCACTTCCCCACCCCCCTCCCAGCTACAACCATGTTAGTTCTTATTCACGTGTTCAAACAAAGACACATTTTGAGCTTACACAGCTCTTTTAAAGGACTCACTCCAGATTGAAGTACAAGATTTTAGAGCTTACAAAGCTCTGATCAATAACTTGTTCTACTCTCTCAGGGGTCTTTAATTTTTCTTGCCTTGCTGCAACAAGAATGATAAATGTCAGTTGTGGATGACACTGAAACTGCAACACTCTACTTGATCCATCTTCCCACTCACAGATATTCTTAGTTATTCAAGCTTCAGATGTTTCAAACTGGTATTCTTTAGCAGGTTCTGTCTCTCTCTCTCTCTCTTTTTTTTTTTTTTTGTTTTGTTTTGTTTCACCACTCTTTCCACTTTAGTTATTCAGAGAAAGGATGTCAAATAACTGATAGAGTGATGTTTATTTTGGACATAAGAAGTGTAGAATATGGTAAGATATGCAACTTTCTCAATAATTTTAACTGAAAAAATAGAAGAGTGTTAGATTAAAAGGTAAATTCTCTTGAATTGTTTTAAAGAAAGCAGAAGTATTTATAGTACTCATTCAATTTATTCCGACACTAGAATAGGTCTCCAATAAACACAAATATTTTCCTATAAGATGTGCAGCAAAATCTGTAAATGTTCTAGCTTTAACATCACCAGTCAGGTTTGTGTAAAACTAAATTTAAATTCAGTTTATTTTTTATTTCCAAGTATCTTTACATCATAGTTCTTTATTGAACTTTATTTATTTCTATTTTCAGAAAACAAGAAGGCATTGGGTTTTTATGAGATGTTCAAAACGTGCAAAAATTCATTCTGAGGAAGTTTGAATGTGTGTTTGAACTTTCCACTCTTACACTGACTGTAGTTCATGAAGAACATTCTAAACTGCAGATATGCTATGTATCATATGGATTTCCTAATGCAAATATAGTAAAGATACACAATGTAACCTGTACCATGTAAGAAGGAAGAAAAAAATAGAAATATTCAAGGTCAACAGTCATGTTAAATGGGAAATAAGATGATGTTAACATTTAATATTATTTGGTATTTTGGTTAGAAAATTCAAAGGCCAGGGCAGAAAAGATAAATTTTGAAATAAGATGTCAAGGGAATAGTGAGTGTCATGATGCACAAGGGAATGAGGAAGATCATGGAAAGTAGGGTAAAGAGGTGATGTTCTTCATTTGGCTGTATTTCTTACCGTAAGTGTCCCTGACTAGTGTGGTAGATATTCACAATGACGTGCACGAGTACTGTGTGTTTGGACAGTGGTAAGATACCAAGTCCTTTCAGCTGCAGAGAAGATTAAATATCTGCCTGGGTTATTTCAACGTCTCAAGAGAGTTTAAGCTATGTATCTTACTCTAGCAATTGTTGTGCCTTTTTGTAACATGGTAGCGCTTTAAGCACCTAAAGAATGCTGGTAATTCTGAGAATTTATTAAAGAAGTTAAGTGCCAAATTAGGGTTAAATACCTTCAGGAATGAGCTTTTCCAGAAAATTCTTCTGTACATACACTGTCAAGCTACAGATCCCATACGAAATGTATATAACATATACACTGATGCATCTTTACAGATGTGACCAGCAAAACCCAAACCAAGTAGTATTGATGTGTAACGGGAGTTTTCAATTGAGATGTGCATTTGTTGTAGGAACAGGCTTATTTGTATTGAAGAATGTTCCTTTTAATTGTTAGTGTAATATATTGGAGGTGTAGCATCGTAGTAATAAAATCCGTTTATAAAGCATTACTTTAAATGCAACAGAAGAAAGTAACTATTATTGAACTATTCCATAATGCATACATAGTGAAAAATCCATGCAAAATCATGTCTATGGTATCATTAGTTTCAACTTTGAGAAGAGATTAGGAAGTCTATTCACATACAACTGTAATTTTCATTCCTTGTAGTGTTCTTGTATATTATAAGGCAACTAATAAAAGCTCAAGAAATCAAGGCTGACAAGAAATTAGCTGCAGTTTTCTTGTTTTGCCTTGGTTATGGTTTATATGACTTTATGTGACTTTAGTAGCTGATTAAATACACAGTTATGTCATTTTGTGTATAAGAAAGTTATGGACTAGCACTAATACAAATACCTGAACCCAGCATTAGTTCTTGCTGCTTCTGTTGGCTGCTGCTGTTGATTATTTTTTGTTTATTTCTTTTTTGTTTTGTTTTGGGTTTTTTTTGTTTTTTTTTTTTTCCCCCACTAAAGAAATATATATTTTCCAGAGCAAACCCACATATAATTCCAGTGGTTTCACCGTTAGTTTTCTTAGATGGTAAATACTGTGGAGCTTCAGGAAAGAAATCCTGGAACTGTATAGTTAATGGAGAGAAAGAGAAAAGAGAGAAAGAAAGGGAGAGGGAGAGAGAAAAAGAAATAGAGAGATTCTGAAAGTCTTAATATAAATTACCGTGACAAAAGTATCTTGTTTCTCATCGAGAGAATGTAATCACAAAATCTTGAGGAAAATCAATGAACAAAATGATGAAAGAAATTGTCAGGAAAGGGTTCTCATGTGTGTACGCAACAAAACAGAAAATATTGTCTGAAAGTGACTGCCTGGGCAGGTGGGAGCATCGTCGTTACTCCCTCTTTCTGCCCAGAGGAGTGAAGGGTGCTGCATACCGACAAGCTGAACTGGATTCTGAATGAGCAAGTTTTGAACTAGGTTTTCAGCACTTTTTTTTTTTTTTTTTT
>VXBL01010368.1:931010-985618 GCA_013400195.1 Aramus guarauna
TTGTCTGGCATCACTTCTAGTTAAAACATTTCAGTCTCTCCCTCTTTAAACTACCAAAAAGTAAGCTTCAAATCTTCCTTTTCATCCTGAGTCTAGCAGGTGAATGGCAGTCAGCATGCAATATATTCTGAAATAAGCTGTGGAGAAATTTGTTTTAACTTAAGCTTTACTCCCCAGTAAACAGCTTACTTTGCTCAAGTTTTTACGTTAGGCATAGTAATTTTGTTGACTGATAAAAGGCTTATCGTGAGTTCTTGAGCATAATTAGAAGAATATGAAACTACAAAATCTAATAAAGATTCAGTATTAGACAGTGCTTTGACCAATTTTACATTAAAAAGAGTTGAAGTAATGAATACATTGGGCTGTACAATAATGAAATGCTAAATTTTATTACAGGTGTAAATGTGATTAAATAACTTCTTACCCTTTTTTCTATGGTTAAAAAACAAACAAACAAAAAACAAAACGCCCAAAACCCCCCCAAAACCCCAACCAACTGACCAAAAACCTCCAAACACCAAACATTTACAGTAACTTTAAAAATTCTGATTTGAAAACAGTATATGTGTGGTTGTTTAACCTTGGCTGGAGGCCAGGTGCCCACCGCAGTTTTTCTATCGCTGCCCTCCTCAGCTGGAGAGGGGAGAGAAAATACAACGAAAAGCTTGTGGGTCAAGATAAGGACAGAGAGAGATCACTCACCAGTTACTGTCATGGGCAAAACAGACTCAACATGGGGAAAAATTAATTTAATTTATTACCAATCAAATCTTAAACCACCGTTGCCCCACCCCTCCCTTCTTCCCAGGCTTAACTTCACTCCCGATTTTCTCCACCTCCTCCCCCCTGTGGCACAGGAGGATGAGGAATGGGGGTTGTGGTCAGTTCATCACACGTTGTTTCTGCTGCTTCTTCATCCTCAGGGGGAAGACTCCTCTCATCATTCCCCTGCTCCAGCATGGAGTCCCTCCCATGGGAGACAGTCATCCACCAACTTCTCCAACGTGAGTCCTTCCCACAGGCTACAGTTCATGAACTGCTCCAGCATGGGTCTCTCCCACAGGGTGCAGACCTTCAGGACCAGACTACTCCATGGGGTCACAAGTCCTGCCAGCAAATCTGCTCTGGTGTGGGCTCCTGTCTCCATGGTGTCAGAGGTCCTGCCAGGAGCCTGTTCCAATGCAGGCTTCCCAAAGGGTCACAGCCTCCCTCAGGTGCCTCCACCTGCTCCAGCGTGGGGTCCTCCAAGGGCTACAGGTGCATATCTGCTCCACCATTAACCTCCATGGGCTGCAGGGAGACAGTGTGCCTCATCATGGTCTTCACCACGGGCTGCAGGGGAATCTCTGCTCTGGCACCCTGAGCACCTCCTCCCCTCCTTCTTCATTGACCTTGGTGTCTGCATTCCTCTCACATCTTCTCACTCCTCTCTCCTGTCTGCTGTTGTGCAGCAGTTGTTTTTTTTTCCCCTGTCTTAACTCTGTTATCCCAGAGACACTACCACCATTACTGATGGGCTCAGTCTTGGCCAGCGGCAGGTCTATCTTGGAGCTGGTTTGCATTGGCTCTATCAGCCATGGGGGAAGTTTCTGACAGCTTCTCACAGAAACCACCCTGTACCTCCCCTGCTGCTAAAACCTTGCCGTGCAAACTCAATACAGTATGACAAAAGTTAGAAGTAAAATTCACATATTCTTGAAAATGTAAAATAAATAAAACTAGTTAATGAGTTGGTGCAATTATTAACTATTCTTTTATTAATCCTGAAAATAAAAGGTAATATTTTTTTCCACAGAGTAAAACACAGTGACAAATGACAGTGTCACAATGACACTTCAAATGTGTATCTGTGAAATTTGAAAACAAATAGAAACTATTTCTTTTGGTTTTGTTTCCTTTTTTTTTTTTTTNACAAATGACAGTGTCACAATGACACTTCAAATGTGTATCTGTGAAATTTGAAAACAAATAGAAACTATTTCTTTTGAATTTACTTTTTTTTTGTGAACCACCACAGTAATGTTCTATTTATTCTAGTGAATTGTATAATGCATTTGTAATTTCATAGTGAAACATAATATATTTTTATTGCTACTATTTTAAGAAATCAATTATAATAGTTTTTAAGATCTTTACTCAGCCCTAATAACTAAAATTTTTGAAACAAAATTGACTAGTAGATGTTACTTAAAATGTTTCCTATATGAGCTGATTAATTGCATTTGCTGACCTTGAGTATAATACATGCTAATGAGATACCATTAGTTTCTTAAGTTATTGAAATACATATAAAGAGACAACAATAATGAATTCACCTGCTGACATCGTTGGTATTGACAGACCTTACTAATCTCAGATACACTCAAAATTCCAGAAGACTGAAACAATAGTAGCATACATGAGTTCATGGAAGAATACTTGGAAGAAATGCATATCTGGTATTTATTATTCTATTATTCTATTATCAAAGATTTCCACTTTATTTGTTTAGGTGCTGAAATGTAATTCACTTTATGAGTCTCATGCTGTTTTGCATGAGAAAACCAGCCAAAACTATATTCTTGGTATCTTGCAGTAAAGCCTTATTGCATGCCCAGCAAGTGGCCAAGGGAGAGGCCAAGGTGAGTGCTGAGTCCTTCTTTTATTCTGTTGTATCTTGTATTCTAGCGTACACATGGAGGGGGGTGGATGTTTGGGAGATAATCAGTTTCGCATCAGTCTGTTTCAAAGCAGCTGTACTGTTGGAGTGAAAAACATGAATTTCTCTGTTCCATGCAAAGACTAACAAGCTAGCTAGTTCTCATCAGCATGGAAATTTCACTAATTTGCACTGAGTGATCTGTAACGGTGATTAGAATTCTTTTGCATCACTGAAGAGAAAACATTATGCCTTGGGATATATCTTAACCTTCTAACTAAGTTAGCCATCGCTTGTAAGTCACACACAGCATTGTGATCATCGGGGGTAGCAGGAAGTGGAAACATCAGGAGGGAGAGCATGGTAAAAACACATCTGGTAGATCCATTTGCTATGTTTAGCTTAACTTCAGCTTGGATAGCATAAACCTGTGAAATATGAATGAAAAATGAATAGCAACAAAATTGTTGTCAATTTCTCAAACTTGTTAGTTGGACGCAAACTAAGTATTAGGAAGGATAACATTTCCATTCTAAAATGATATTCACTACATTCAATGTGCGCACACAGTCCCTTTGTATATATAATTTCTACCCTGCCTGAGCTTTTTCTTATATTTGATGCTATATTTTGAAAAAAAAAAAAAAAAAAAAAGGCAAAAAAAAAAAGCTGTATCGATTATGGCTACTATGATTCATTACTTATATATAAGTAATATATTCCTTTAGTGGTAAGATGCAGATACACTCAGAGCAGTATGTTGTAAATTCAAAGACATTTTTTTTTCACCCCTGCAGAGTAATAATCAATAGTCTTACAAAAAGCAAGACACATCTTGTAAAAATACTAGTTGATTTTAATATGATCTTACTGCTGGAAGGATGAATGTGTGGAAAACTCTTATATTTATAAGATATTTATGTTACAGAACAGTCCTGACTTGAAATGGAAATAAGAGGCTCTGTTCATGTTACTTCAAACAGGAGTCTACAAAAGAGATTTTATCAGAAACCATAAAGCATAGGTCTCAAAGCAGATTTCTTTCTTCTTTAAAATCAAGTATTGCTTCAAATCAGTAAAAAAAAAACCCCGAAACAAAACCCAACCAGACATAATTAAATTAATTAAAGTTACTTTTATCAGAACTTTAAGGCCTTCAACCATTAAGTGAAAGATTAAGAACTAGAAAATGCTTTGTGGAAAATGTTGGTTATTTCAGCATGACTCAGGTTTCCTTGATAATTTCTTAAATCATTGAGATAAGTGGAAATCTTCTCATTAAAAAATATTCCAGTGTAAAGAACTATCTCACTGAGCCCCCAATATTCCATTCAAAATATCTTAACTCTGACATTTTCAGAGTGTAAGGCAGAATTATCTCACTTCACTTAGGTTTTTCAGTTTCAAATAAGCTGGTCACAGAAGTAAAGACACTGGATGTCCTGATAGGTTGGTTTGGGAGCCGTGAGAATGAGGTGGGGTATTCAGGGCAGCTACCCCTAATAATGACCCTAACTGCACGCTCGTAGAGATTTGTAAGCCTGGTGAATTCACACTAATACTTAGTCCCCAAAGCTCTAACAGAAGTCCCTGAGAAACTCAGAGACTTGGGTTCTGTTCAGTATAAGCATTTATTACAACTGATTATTAGTATATGAACCCAACTATTATGATAATACTGTCACTAATTAATGAAGTAGCTACTACAACTATAAGATACTTTTAAAGAAGTAATTAATTTTAAAAGTTTATTTTGCAAACTGCAAATGTTTGATAGAGTACAAAAGTCTGGACTGTTTTAAAAGAGCATTCCATGATCTACCAGCCTTTGATAAAAGTGAAGGAATTTTTCTTTAAAAGTCAGTAAAAGAAGGAATTTACACTTTTAAATATTTAGGGAACTTCTGGCCACAAAGACAAAACCCGTACATCTGTTAAAAGTTCAGAACAATACAATGTTACCGTGTACCTGCTGTTCATGAGCTGAATATGTTAAAGACAGCTCATGACGATACTGAACTAGTGAGAAGATAATAGCAGCATATTTAAAATCTGGACAAGTCTTCAGATAAAATCTTTCAATTAAGTTGGGATAAAGAGGGTGATAACAACTTTTTGAAATGTAAAAAGGTGATGAGGGGACTGGAGCATCTCTCCTTTATGAGGAAAGGCTGAGACCTGGGTCTGTTTAGCCTGGAGAAGAGAAGACTGAGAGGGGATCTCATCAGCGCTTATAAATATCTAAAGGTTGGATGTCTAGAGGATGGGGCCAGACTCTTTTCAGTGGTGACCCGTGACAGGACAAGGGGCAACGGGCACAAACTGGAACACAGGAAGTTCCATCTGAACATGAGGAAAAACTTGTTCACTTTGAGGGTGACTCCTGCCCCTCTTTGCCTGAGTCTGACCTTCAGCTCCTTCCTCTGGCTGTTGAGGTTGGGCTCGCTGTTGCCTGCTCCCCCATGCAGAGCCGACTACTCCCCATCTGTCAATAATACATGGACTGCATTACCTTTTATAAGCTTATGAAAGTACCAGTGATAAATACTACGCAATTAACTCTTGTATTTGCATATGAAAGACAAAGACAAGACTCATTTTTTCCTCTGTGTGTATGAATAAAATATTTTAGGCCTCACTAAGTTTAGAGCAACTCTCAAAGACGTAACGTTTCTCAAAAGCTTTCCACACAGGGATATAAAGGAAAGATTGTAATTGAAGGAGTAATTGTTTATTAAATGTGTTCTGTTCTACATTGTCTTTGATTTGTTCCCTTGCTTTAATAATCAAATAATCACTGTTGATTGCTCTGATTTTTTTTTTTTTTTTTTTTTTTTTTTCCATTTAAAGGGGGGGGGTTTTTTTNTTTTTTTTTTTTTCCAGATGAAGAGGGTGGGTTTGTTACCTTTAGCTGTGGTATCCTATGAAGCATAGATAATAACCCTTCTGTGAGGAGGGAGAATTTTTAGGATGAGAAAAGAATTCTCTTCAAAGCTACTTCAAGTTTTTTATTGCTCAAGAGGATCCTGGATTTTTGCTGACACCACAGCACTTGTTGTAGACAAATAGTTCCCGTCACTTGCCTCTTCAATCCTAGTAGTGAGAGAGACTTTTAATCCTATCTCTACTCCTGCAAAGAAGATGACAAGTTTTAATGTAAATGACCTGACCACAGTCTCATAACTACTACAGCCCAATTCATTCTCTATCACTATTTACTCAGTATCAATAACCAGTTGTCTCCTACCCTTACTGCAAATTCTTCAAACTTCTAAGCCAATCTTTGGAGTGCTTGCAGATGCTGGAATCTGAAATACCTGAACAGAAGAACTGTAAACAGAATTATTAAGCAGAACTCATGTAGACTGATGTCATGTACACATCGTGGCAGATTTTCTCCTTTGCCATGCCTCTGCTTCATGGAAAAGCTGTGCTTTTAAACCAAAAATAAGGATCAATGCATTCAGTTCATGTTTTAGAGTAAATGGCTTCAAATACAAGAATAATTGGATCAGTATCTTATGATCTGATCCATTTCTAGTTGCAGCAAATTAGTTTGACATATCACTTTGGATTTTGTATTCCTGCATTACAGGTTGTTTTTGTTTTGTTTTGTTTTGTTTTGTTTTGTTTTGTTTTGAAAAAGGAAGATTAACATTTCTTGAAATTCCTTGAATATCAAAAGGAATGCTGCTTAGTTGTGTGCCTTTTTTGTTTTGGTTTTAATCTGAAAATCTCTTCTTACATATTTCCTTAAAAAAAAAAAAAAAAAGGAAAGAAAGCCAATGACATAAAAATACTGTATACAGGTGCAAACCAAGTCAGATATTTATAACTGGCACACCTCAAGTTCATTGCTAAAGTCATCTCCAGCTAGAATCTAGGTCTCTATATATATTTAATGAACATTTTGCCCAGTCTTGAATGTAATAAAAAATTTATTCTCTTTGAAGTTCCTGTGTAAATAGTGTTAAGAGGTAGCCTTTGCCTACAAAATGGCACTGCTTTACCATTAAGAGAGCTACTCTAAACAACACTATTTATGGGATAAACACAAGTTCAAGACATTTAAAGGTCTTTGAGGTTTTGGAGAATATTCAAAAGTGGGGAAAGAAGCAGATGGTTATACTACTAAATATGGTGTGTAACAGTGTGATCTGATGACAGAAAGAAATAAAAATAGACACACACACACACACTTGTAGGTTTCAAGTTTCTTTCCCTGTGAAAAAAAGGCTTACACAAACTAAAATATGATCTAGGAGGTAGAGAAGTCCATTAACCTTTTTTTGTTTGTTTGTTTCTTTTGCTTAGATATGGAGGAATAAACAATATGAAAAGGCATGATGGTGTGGAAGCAAAACTTCCAAGAATGTTAAAGCGGTGTCAGAAAGAATGAGGACAAATATGTGCTCAGAGGAAGTTATGTCGTGTAAGTACACTGATCAAAGTGGTTTCAACATCTGCTGTAGCACACTTCACGTTCCTCAGCAATCCACACTGTGGATGATAGGAAGAGACAGATTAAAGATTAATGTGACATCATGGAAATTATAGAGAAAACTTTTACTTGCCAAATACTTTATAAAGTGTAAAATAAATATTTTTTTTAAAAAGCAGGAGATACACAAACAGCTCAGAAAACATATTGACGAATTTTAAGAATGTAACTTGCAAAATAGAGAAGTAAGAACAAAATATCAAAAGAAAAAAAATTAACTATGCTCTATAGGGTGTCTCCTCAGATGTATATCTTTTCCCTGTACTTTTTGAAATGCATTCTGCTGTGTAAGTTCTCCACTTTTCAATTCTGGCACTTCTCCCACCTGAGCAGCAGGACAAGCGAAGTGTCTTTTCTCTCCATTTCTTACACAGCGCAATGGCTCTTCTTCTGTGACATGCTGCAGCTGTCTTACATGGGCACCATGGCCAAGAAGATTCATCTCATGTTCTTGCAGCCGATGCTTATGGACCTGGGCAGAGTCACACGTAAACTGACTCGTAATCATTCAGGGAGATTTCTGAAACTGGAAAATGTACAGTATGCAAAATACTAAGTAGATAGTATATATATGTTTATGCTTTACTTTTTGTTATCTTTGTATGATATGACAATAGTTATAACATAAGAATGTAGTAGAGCAAAATACAGACATGGTGTGATAGAAGAGGCCTTCAGAAATGGAGAGATTGATGTGACATAGAGGAGCACAAGCATGGTCAGTTCTGGAAGTGCAGACCTTGAGCTAGATGAAGCTGGTTTTAGGGATAGGAAAGAGAACAAAGGAATAGTATCTGACTGTGTTATATGAAGCAAATATAGGTTTAACATAGATCTGTAGACCAACAAAGAAATAAAGAAAATTTAAGAGCAAGTTAGTAGACATAAAATATTGACTCCAAGTGGACCCTAGAGGGAGGAAGAAGAAACCATCAATGATTATCATATTCCTCCCAGTAAAGGACTCTAGATGCTGATGACTTGCATCATCACCAGAATGAAGCCATCATACTGACAACCTAGCGTCTCAGGGGAAGGGGAAGCACAACACTTAGAAAAGAGATAAAAACTAAGTATGTGTAACAATTTTTACTCTATTATTTGCCATTCTTTTTATATTGAGTAATAATTGGATCTCGACTGATATTGGTTAGAACCATTAAGATTTCAGTTCTACTAACGATACATTCTTGCTTTTAGTGTGTATTTCCTCTTTGTCTGTAAAGAAGATTTTGAGTGTAACACTGGATAGGAAAATAGATTGATCTTTGGGTGAAGGTTCTGGAGACTATCATAGACAAGTGCCTGATGGTTCTGACAGAAGTTACCAAGCTTCATAGCAAAGATTATCTCTCTGTTATGGAATAAAAATAAATGGTCATCTAAATACCACTTAAAGACAAGAAACAGCTGAAAGAATATTTCTAAATAAAAATTGAATCTGTAGGAGAACCAGAGAAAGAAATGCCAAGTTCTTAGGAGGGTTATTACTATGACCACTTTTTTATTTTATACTGTCTGTGTCAGCAGTAGGAGGTTGTTTTGGCTTGTTGTGTTGGGTATTTTCCCCACATTTTACAAATAGAATTAATTTCTTGGACCAGTGAATTAGGAGGAATGCTCAAAGTTATATGTTTTAAATGTGAAAAATAACAGATGGCAAACACAGTTTGATGAAAATAAATGCAGATTAATACTCCTCATAGCAAAGAGAAGGAAGAAAGTATATTAACTGAAGAAAAAAATACTGCATACTGACCAGAAAAATTATTTGGGAGCTGTTGTATAAAAATCCCTAATGCTTCATGCCTGAGGTTGAGATATAACAAAAGAAATAAACATGATCCTGGGTTAGAAGGGCCTATAAATAAAACATGATATTATCATTACTACATAACACCGAGTAGGCATTACACATAGTACTGTACCACAGACAAGGAATAGCCTCTCAGTCCTTGATTTGCTCCATTGAGCCCAAGTACTCCAGAATGCTCCAAACTTTGAGGTTATGTCACCTCCCGCCTATTGTGTGTGTCAAGTCTCCTGCATCTGCTAAACATTAGCTCACAGCTTGCTTCTTTGTAGAGTTAATCTTCTGGATCTTGATCCTAGAAGGAAATGTAAGGTGTGAGTTTGCAGCTCAGTTCATATCAACATTGTATTGATTGTGCCTTATTCATCTAAAGTATGGAATCTCACCATGCTGCATTATTATAAAGAAGAGACATGCAGCAACTAGAACAGAGAGAAGGTGGCATTTACATCATGTGCAAGTCTTGTAGAAGGCAAGTGTATTTTTGAATGAGTATTGAATGTGTATGAAGTGTTCATGGAAAGAGAGGGTACTATGCTGGTAGAAGGGAATGATGAACAGAATCAGGAAGAAAAAAAAAAGGTGTCATACTCAATATAGACTTTAAGAGTATGGAGAATAGAGAGAAAGGAAAACAAGAGTCAAAGCTGAAAGAAAATGTTATTGTATATTCTGCAGTAGGAAGGATACTGTGCTGGTTTTGGCTGGGATGGAGTCATTTTCTTCATAGTACCTAATACGGGACTAGGTGTTTAGAATTGTGCTGAAAATAGTGTTAATAACATAGAGGTGTTTTCATTGTTGCTGAGCAGTGTTTACACAGAGTCAAGGTCTCTTCTGCTTGTCACACCACCCCACCAGTGAGCAGGCTAGGGGAGCACAAGAAGTTGATTGTCCCCCTCTACTCCGCTCTGGTGACACCCCAATTGGAGTATTGTGTCCAGCTCTGGGACCCTCAACATAAGAAGGACATGGACCTGTTGGAGTGAGTCCAGAGGAGGGCCACAAAGCTGATCAGAGGGCTGGAGCACCTCTCCTATGGAGACAGGCTATGAAGAGAGTTGGGGTTGTTCAGCCTGGAGAAGAGAAGGCTCTGGGGAGACCTTATAGCAGCCTTCCGGTAGCTAAAGGGGGCCTACAGGAAAGATTGAGAGGGACTATTTACAAGGGCATGTAGCAATAGGAAAAGGGGTAATGGCTTTAAGCTGAAGGAGGGTAGATTTAAATTCAATATTAGGAAGAAATTCTTTATTGTGAGGCACTGGTACAGGTTTCCCAGAGAAGTTGTGGATGTCCCATCCCTGGAAGTGTTCAAGGCCAGGTTGGATGGCGCTTTGGGCAACCTGGTCTAGTGGAGGGTGTCCCTGCCATGGCAGGGGAGTTGGAACTGGATGATCTTTGAGGTGCCTTCCAACCCAAACCATTCTGTGAATTCTAAGTTAGGAGGGCATGCAGCTCGGACAGCTGACCCCAACTGACCGAAGGGATATTCCATACCATATGACATCATGCTCAGCATATAAAGATGGGGGAAGAAGAAGGAAGGTAGAGGATGTTTGGAGTGATGGCATTTGTCTTCCCAAGTAACCGTTACACGTGATGGAGCCCTGCTTTCCTGGAGATGGCTGAACACCTGCCTGCCCATGGGAAGTGTTGAATCAATTCTTTGTTTTGTTTTGCTTGTGTGTGCAGCTTTTGCTTTACCTATTAAACTGTCTTTGTCTCAACCTAGGAGTTTTCTTATTTTTTCTCTTCTGATTCTCTGCCCCTTCCCAACGGGGAAGAGTGAGTGAACGTGGTGCTTAGTTGCTGGCTGGGATTAAACCACAACAGATCCCCATTAAAAATAATACTGGATCCCAAATAAAAGTAAAATATAATTATTTAATTTGAAAATAGCATATAAAGAGTCTCAAAACCAGACATTGTGTAAAGTTTTTAATTTTTCTTTTCCCTTTCCTTCTTTGGCTTCTAATTCTGCAAAATGAAAAAAATAAAGCTTACCTATCCCGACAGTCAGTAAAGAAAGCATATTAAAATGCTATGTAAAGAGTCATACACCAGAAGCAACCTCTCTTTTAGCAGAGTAGGATAAAACTGTGCAATCACATAGTGAGCACAGTAGGAAGGGAAGAACTGAAGAGCTGCTGCAGCAACAGCATGGTGCACTACTAACCTGTGAGGACAGAAATGGCAAAATGAAAAAGATGAGTGGGCATGTGAAGGGCATGCAGAGGGTGACAGACAGCGTAGCTTTGGACAGAGGCTGTGAACAGAAACTCTGACGGTCAACAGAATCTAGATATGGCTTACAATGCACGCTGTTTTGAAGTAAATCTTACTGGTGCTCTCAGCTAGCTTTTTAAACTATACTGCTATGGAGATGTGAAGAAAATTGTTGTAAGTGGGATATTTGAGATACCAAAGCTTAGCATGAAACAAATCAGCTTTTTTTTCGGTATATTGTGAGGTGTTATAGAGTGTTACAAGTGTTATAGAGTGTCTTGTAATGAGTTGGAGCAGCCTCCTTTCAGCAGCAATGAAAACTTGCTGCCTGGTAGCAGGAGGGAGACTCAATGGGAAAAAAAAAACCCAAGCCCAAATCCTGAAAGACCCCAAAACCTTACAACAGATGGACAGTGGACATTGGGTAATAGACTCAAATATATCTCTTTTGCAAGACTTTATAGATAAAAAAGACTGTCAACATTAATTCAAATTTCAATTAAATTTCATCTAGTGGAATTTTTCTTGGCAAGGGAGCTTGATTTGGTTAAGCAATAGCTGCTATGTATACTTTTAACATATATTTTTGTTGGTTTGTGTGTTAAGTGTCTTCAAATGGCTAGTAGGAGGCCAGCAGCTGTGATCTGCAAAGTAGAGCTGCAGGAAAACAGAGAGCACATATTACGTGGATAACACTTTCAGTAATAATGTTGTATTCCTTATATAAATAATGTTTGTTATCCAATTTAAAAAAAAAAAAAAAAGTAGTAATTCTATGATGTTTTACTCGGGCTAGGTCATTGTTTGATTCAACATAAATAAAAGGTAGCTAAATCATCAAAAATTAGATACAACAATATATAGATGATAAACATCATTTTACTGGGAAAGACAGTGAACTATGTGTAAGATTATTAACTTATGTGAAGGCAGAAATAGGTTTCATTTGTCTTTACTTAGTCTAGAAAAAATGCTGTATCTCTCAGACAAGCCTGATGAGCATTTCCTGCAGATAAAGGTAAAATACATGCAGTACAATTCTATTAGAGTTGTGAGACTTTATGAGAAAATGTATAATAATAGATTAAGCATGTCTAAAAGCGTTCTTAACATGTCCAAATGCATGCTAATAACGGTGCTTTCATGTTCAAAACATCCTGTCTTCCTGCAAACTATCTACTGGAAGTCATTCCCACATCATTCTAATTACCAAGTCTTGACACGTATTTATCTGGGGGGAATGTGATATAGATTGGGTCAAATAGTCATGCCAGCTGTTTACTAAGGTGTGCTGTATGTTCTAACATAGAGTATTGCTTGGACATGTTTAAATCCATTAATAGAAGCACAGGCTAAGTAAGAGTCTGTAGCTCAGCTAGGTTTTTGTTTGCAAATCCAGTTCATAATTTGGTAAGAAAACATAGATGACATTTAAGAATTTTTCTCAAAGTCAATGGTTTGCAAAAATATTTTTAGGATTGATTAAAATGTGTTATCTCCTGTGCAGCCTGAAAATAAGCAAATTTATACCTGCTGTTATCTTCCTTCAGAAATTCTATAGCTGAAGAGGTATGAATTTGGCTCTGTTTCTCATGTTGATTTTGTAAGGTTTTCATTGTTCACTGAATTTTTCAAGAATTTAATTACTATTTTGCAGTGTTCTATTGAAAAAAATAGCATTTATGTAAGCAAATTTTAGTAGTGGCATAGCAAAAATTAACGTTTAGAGGACACACATAATGAAGACAGATGCATAAGCATATACACATACGTATATGTAATAATTTAAACTATCATTGCTTTTAACAATCTTAGCTGTAGAAAATCCTTATGAAGATTTCAAAAATGTGAGACAAACAGAATTATTCTTACAGTGCAAACAAAAATCAAGGGTTACACATATGGACTGTGACTTCTAATTGCACTACAACCTTACTTGATTCAGGCATTTATTTCTGTCTTGAACAATCTGTGTTCAAAAGTGTGTCTCTTTTTATATTTGATTAGCAAAGAATCAAGTAAACTTCAGGAACATATTTTCTCTTGTTCAGCTTTCCTTTCTATTTTTCTCCCTTTTCCCTTTTTCTTTTTTCTTTTTTTCTTTTTCCATTTTTTCTTTATTTCTTTTTCCTTTTTTCTCCCTTCTTTTCCTTCCTCTTCCCCTTCCCATTCTCCTTCTCCCCCCATCATTCTGGGGAATATTTTTTCAGTTTATAATAAATTCAAAGCCATATTTCTTCAAGTGATTTTACATTTCACACATCTGCAACTGGCGGTCCTCCAGTTCTGTACGTAAATAAGTCCAAGGTAAACTATTCACATATGAAGAAGAAAGTTCAAAGTAAAGGTGAAAGGTTATTGTAAAGGAATTTTTGCTCAACAGGAAGACCAGTTTCCCTTTGCCTGCTTTGGGAATTTGTTAGGTACTGTCATTGATTCCCCGCTCTCCCCTGCATCATAAAACCACTTGCAATAAAAAGGCTACTGAAATCTCCTAGATAAAAGTCACCATTAGAAATTTAAACTAGAGGAAATGTTTTCAACCCTCTTTATATCAATAGAACCAGAGACATCATCAGTATAAATCTGAGAATGATCTTTTTAAACAAGTTATGTTTTCTCCACATCCCCCCCCCCTTTTTTGTATTCAGCTAAAGAATGGTCATTGGAAGACCTGTATTGTTTCTATTCTCTTTTAATAGCTATATAGGACTGTATTAGACTAGACAATATTTTTCTACTCATTGTAATGCTTCATTTCCCTGTATTTTCATCTTACTCTTTCCTATTTATAGTACTATGAATCATGATTTGATAATAATAATTATTATTAATCAGACAATAGTCTATGAAAATATATAAATACTGTTCCACATTTTAATATACTTGTAATGGAGTTAAAGGAATTAATGACTACCTTAGTGGAACTTTGTAAGAATGCAAAGCAATAGTTGGGCAAAAATTGAAATATAAACTTTAGAAGTGTATCTATGGGCTTTTGCAGTGATCAAGGATTTTTATAAATATCTAAAGGGTGGATGTCAAGAGGATGGAGCCAGGCTCTTCTCAGTGGTGCCCAGTGACAGGACAAGGGGCAACGGGCACAAACTGGAACACAGGAAGTTCCACCTAAACATGAGGAAAAACTTGTTCACTTTGAGGGTGACCGAGCACTGGAACAGGCTGCCCAGAGAGGTTGTGGAGTCTCCTTCGCTGGAGACATTCAAAACCCGCCTGGACATGATCCTGTGCAACCTGCTCTAGGTGATCCTGCTTTAGCAGGGAGGTTGGACTAGATGATCTCCAGAGGTCCCTTCCAACCCCTACCATTCTGTGATTCTGTGATCCATGAATGACCAGACTTGAATTTGGGCCCGCATAAGCTTTCTTATGCATAACATTATTTTCCCAACCATTCCTTCCTAGGATTATGCCTGTATGACTAGCTGGATTAATTTATCTGGTTTGGCATCACAACTAAGAAATAAATTAGCTCTTTTTTTCCTTGTAAACTACTTAGTAACTTCACATAGGCAGCTTTTGGATTCTGTTTCTTACCATAAAGTTCAATAGAAGACATTCACTGAAAATATTGAGAGTTCTTGGTGTATCTATGTGGGTTTATGCCTCATAACATGCTGTAAATGTGTATTAGTTATGCCGAGCTGTTTCCTAGTGCAGAAAGAAAAGAAGCAGCTCATATCTACGATCAATTATTTTCCTAACCCATGCTACTTCACTTCCATGTGCTACTTTCCCTTCCGAAGAGATTTCTGGAGTATGTTGGTGATAACTTCTACATCAAGGAGCTGCTTAGGGAAAGCACTCCATTTGACCTCATACTTAAAACCAAGGGAGAACTGATTTGAGATGTGAAGGTTGGGGACAGCCTTGACTGCTGTGGAGTTGACACTCATGAGAGAAGGGAGTGAGGGAAATAGTTATGTCCCAACCCTGGTCTTCCAGAGATAGTAGCCTGTTCAGAGACCTTCTTGGAAGAATCCCAGGGGAGCATCTTCCTGGAGAAAAGGATGTTTCCAGAAGAGTTGGTGGGTTTTCTAAGAGTTACTTCCTTACCTCAAAAGCAGTCCATCTGGACATAGAGGAAGTCAAGTAAAAGGTGCAGGAGGCCTGCATGGATGAAGAAGGAGATCCTGACAAAACTCGAAACCAGAAGTGTGCAAGAGGTTGAAAGCAAGCACCAGAGGCTTGACTTTTTATCTATGTCACATCTCTTTCTGCTGTTAGAGAATGACAACATTTTTCTCCAGTTTTCATATTGGCACTGTCTCGTCTCCATTCCACTCAAAGCAGTGGCAGAGCAAGATTTGTTGTCAAAAGAACATGTAAACATGCCTACAATATAAGATTTAATATATACCATATAATTCCGTTCGATATGTTTTTATGTGATATACATATGCAAGTACTTATTGCCTGAAATAGCCTTCGTTATGTGCGATGAAATATCCATGCCTTTTGGATGGTAACTTTTTATGTTATTTATATTGATATTTGTGTAACAAAATTTACTATTTTTAACATTCACCAATCCTATAAGGCAAATAAACATCCATTACAGAAATCATATTACAACAAAATTCCATTAGAACTTAATTTCCCTAAATTTATTTTCCACTATCATGACATCAGTTCATTCTCTTAATTAAATTTCATACTTATTCTCAAATGCTAACAAAGAATTATCAATTTCATGTGTGATAATGAATTTAATTTTATTGCTATGATGGAATAACCTGATGCTATTCATGTCATTCAGTTAGACAAAATTAATATACAACTCGTAGATCTTAAAAGTGGAGCTAAGTTTTGATGATAGAATGGAAAAAAAGTACAGTTTTTCCTTGTTTTAGACAAACAACTGTGTGTATGAATTAAATTTATGGAGGCTGAAAGATACACACCAGAATAATTACGTTTTGATTTCTGTGTATGGGGTGTACCTGAGATAAATTTCTTCACATCATAAACTTAGTGTATAGGACACCTATACTTTCCTGGGACAAAAAAAAAGTTGGCAGTTTGTTGAAAGGATATCCTAAGGGTTGTTCATGAGCACAGAATGTCTTTAAGGCTGGCAGGAACATCTAGTTATGTACTTCTTACTGTTATTGCCAATGGCATTCTAATGAACAGCTTGTCTTATCAGAGACCCATTCTTTATTATAACCATAAATGGCACCGTACAAGGCATCATTCTTCTCTGCAATAAGCGTTAGGATAATGTATTTCTTTTGTTCAGAATCTGCAGGGAGAAGGAATTCTTGTCTTCTTTTATATTTCAATCTCTGTTTGTTGACTATGCATAGATGGCTGCAACAGCATTTAATGAAAGCTTCCTCAGAAAAAGAAAGAATCCCATAAATTCTAAAGCAGAGATATGCCAGAAGCAGAACACCTGCCACTGACTTCTTCCCATGGATAACAGTAAAAGACTCACTGCTTGTAGGTAACAACCCACTGGCAGTGAGTGTTCAAAAATAGCTTTTGAATTTGATAGCTTTGTGCAACATGACCTGACACAGCCAGTTGTATGCACTACATTGTACCACCGTTTAAAGAAATGTTGTGCTTTGGGCTTTTGTTGTTCTGTTGTTGTTTCATATAACCAAGGATGTCATTTCTTTAATAATGAAGTAAGCTTATTCCAATACCAGAATTTTAAATAAGAATTCTCGAAGAACTATAGTTTTAAAGATCCAATAATGTTATACCAAAGCCCCAAATCAGTTCCAAAAGGAAAATGCTTGATACAAATTAAACATTTTTCAGTACTTTCTTGAATTGTTTGAATTCCCAGATGATCACAGTATATTTCCCAATTTATTCAATCATACATGATTCTAAGAATGTTTTCCTCATGATACTACTCTGAATCTTTCCACTTCACAGTAGTATTTTCCTGTGCAGTTCTACAGTGCACCTAATGTGTGAAAGTCAACCACTGAAATGTAAAAGATGTATATCCACTGCCTCAGCATACTTAATGAGACTTTTCAATTTTTTCTTTACAATGTATATTGACTACCTTCAAATCTGATCACATAAATTTTCTCCAAAATATAACTCTATCTATACACATACACAAACACACCTTGTTAAAAAAGTAAGAAAGGAGTAATCAGCACAGAGGCTAGAGAGCTTACGGAAGATACAGGCTTCTTCTGCTAATTAGAACTATGTGATTGGATAAATCATTAACATAGATACATATGAAACAAATTATGAGCCATTGAATTACAAATTTTATTAGGTTGTGACTGTTTATAACCGATGAAAGAGAAGCTAGAGAGCTGGCACAAAGATCTCTATAGGAATGGGTCACTTTGTAATATATTTTTTTTCCTGTTAGCTATATAACATAGGCATGGAACCATGTTACATGACCAATACACTCCTCTCACTCAACTCCATGCAGTCTTTTATTTCAGCTATGAATATCATTACATATTTTTTCCCTTTCTGATCCTGCCACAGCAAACCTGCCTCCTCGTGAATACTGAATTTCTTCTATCCAACTAAATTTCCTCTGGTTGCACTACTTTTAACTTCTTTTTAATTTTTTTTTCTTCTCTCCTTTATTGATATTTCCTTCTCATCAGTTGATCCTAGCTACCACATCTCCAGTGGTTTTTCTTCCCTCTTAACAACAGTACTGGCATGCATTTCCCTGTGACTCTTTCTTATAGAGAGCACAGCAGTCTTGCTGCAGTTCTTACATCTTCAATAGATATACTAGAATAGTTTTACTTCAGTGTCTTTATTTGATTCAGCTCCCTCAAACATCTCCACTTGTAATTTACTCAAATGATGTCATGACTACAAATTGCCAATCCTGTCACTCACAGTCTGAGGACATTATGCCGGGAACGCATAAAATCTTGTGTATTAACTCAGATGATAAACCACATAGGTAAAATTTTACTTTATTGTCTGTTAATTACCTGGTTAACTGATAATTACCTGGCTAATTGTTAGCTGGTACAATTCATACTGAAAGTATAATTTGATCTTAGTGTCTCAGTGACTTGTTTGTTAATTTCCAATGAACACTTTACAGATTAACAGATTACAAATTTGACTAAAAAGCTTCCTGATAGTCTCAACTGCTTGGAGAAAGAAAAAAAAAAACATAATAAAAATAATTTTAAGAAAAAGCAAAACCTACAGGTAATGTTACATGCTGCAGTAGAAATACAGAAATTTTCATTATCTGCAGAACTGATCCCTTATTTTCATGAATTTCCAGTGAAGAACACAGTCTATCATTGTTTGCTCTCTACTAACAGTTGCTTTTATGCCCCCATTATACTAATGACATCTTTTTTCTTTTTTTCCCCAGTGTTGAGAGAGATGTATCAAGAATCTGAGCTTGCCCTTCCACAAAAGGGAGAATTCCATCATGCATAAATGTATGCAGTAAAAGACTTTTATACACATGACTGTCAACCATGCAAACCTGTTTTGTTGGTTTCATAGGTATTCCTCACTGCTGGAAACTTGATAGATTTCAGAGTCAGAAGGGAATATCACAAGTGTGCCCAGACTAAACTGATTTTCAGAGTGATAGGACAGAGGCAAAGTCAGCAAAGAATTGTGGAGGATCGGGCAGCCTAAATAACTTGGGTTTTTTTTGGCGGGGGATTGGGTTTGGTTTTTTATTATTATTATTTATTTCTCTCAGGTGTTGGATGACCAGAAAGAATGTTGGAAATAAACTAGTTGTTTGTTAGTGTGGTGGGTTGACCCTGGCTGGGGGCCAGGGGCCCACCAGAGCTGCTCTGTCACTCTCCTCGTTCACCAGACAGGGGAGAAAAAGTGTAATGAAAAGCTTTGTGGGTCGAGATAAGGACAGGGAGAGATCACTCAGTATCATCACGAGCAAAACAGACTGAACTTAGAGAGGAAATTCATCTAATTTATTCCCAAACAGAACAGAGTAGAGGAATGAGAAATAAAATCAAATCTTAAAACACCTCCCCCCACCCCTCCCATCTTCCCAGGCTCAACTTCACTCCAGGCTTCAAACCTCCTCCCCTCCAGCGGCACAGAGGGGACGGGGAATGGGAGTTACGGTCGGTTCATCACACGTTGTTTCTGCTGTTTCTTCATCCTCAGGGGGAGGACTCCTCTCATCGATCCCCGGTTCCAGGACGGAGTCCCTCTTCACAGAAGACAGTCCTTCCCACGGGCTACAGTTCTTCATGAACTGCTCCAGCGTGGGTCTCTCCCACAGGGTGCAGACCTTCAGCACCAGACTGCTCCAGCATGGGTCCCCCATGGGGTCACAAGTCCAGCCAGCAAACCTGCTCTGGTGTGGGCTTCTCTCTCCATGGCTCCACAGGTCCTGCCAGGAGCTTGCTCTAGTGTGGGCTTCCTGTGGGACCACAGCCTCCTTCAGGTGCCTCCACCTGCTCCAGCATAGGGTCCTCCATGGGCTGCAGGTGGAATCTCTACACCCCCTCCTCCTTCCTCCATGGGCTGCAGGGGGACAGCCTGCTTCACCATGGTCTTCCCCATGGGCTGCAGGGGATCTCTGCTCTGGCACCTGGAGCACCTCCTCCCCCTCCTTCTGCACTGACCTTGGTGTCTGCAGAGTTTCTTACGCCTTCGCGCTCCTCTCTCTGGCTGCAGAAGCTCTCTTTAACTATTTTTTTTTTTCCTTCTTAAATAAGTTATCACAGAGATGCTGATTGGCTTGGCCTTGGCCAGCACCAGGTCCATCTCTGAGCCAGCTGGCATTGGCTCTGTCAGACACAGGGGAAGCTTCTAGCAGCTTCTCACAGAAGCCATCCCTGTAGCCCCCCACTACCAAAACCTTGCCATGCAAACCCAACACAGTTAGTGACATTGCAGAGTGGCATAATACAATTCATTTAATGTAAGTTTAAAGGAAAGCTTGAGGGAAAAAATTTTTACAAAATGCTGTAGCATATATCTGTCTGTGTAGTTAATCTATACACAAAACCTTAAACTCCCATTTAATTTTACATTTTTGTTCTAATTTGTTAGCTTTGTAAACTTTGTGTGGTGACTCAGAAATCTTATTAGATAGGTGTACTAATAATTGTTGTAGGTGTACTAATAATTGCTGTTAATGTGATTTTTTTTTAAATATGTGGGTATGTGTCATTGTATCAGAATTATGCTATGTCTCCTAATTAAATTTTGTGATCAATCAGCACTTTGTGATTTGTCATGTATATTTTCAAAAGCTCCCTCATATTGCTAGCAGATCTGTAAGAAAATTAGTTTCCAAGTGGATGCAGAGAGGGTGTAGAAGACGAATTTCTTCATCACAGAGATTCAAGACTCAGAAACTGAAATAACTTCTGCAGAAATTTCTGTACAGATTTCTTTTTCCATATGGTTCACTTTAATTTTATCTGTTTAGGGAACCCTGCTGAACTACTTTCAGAATTCTTACATGTACTGTCTGTTTCATTTTTCACTAATGCCCTTGTGCTATACACAGGGTAATCTTCCTCACTAGCTGTATTTCCCATGATGCAAGAATTATTGTTTCCTATTCTTGACTAGTAAGGATTCAGATTCAAAGATATCCTTCTGTTGTGTAGCATGGCAGCAAAAGAAATTATTAATCAACAATCCAACAAGACAGAACTAGTGTCAACGTTTACATGCAGAAAATATTTTATTGTTTCAAGTAAATATAAAGGTAGGCATATATTTTTGTTTATTAATAAATTCAGAGAGATTTAAATTAATTTGTAATAACTATTTCTTGTGAACAAAAAATGATTGATTGGAAGGTTACCATAGGAATTAAGCATACTAGTCACACTCAGTTTCATTGTTGGAAGGTGCCTTGGAGTCTTTGGAGTCTTCCAAAAGAATCATAAGTACACATTAAGAACTTAATGATGTAAGGATGTGTTTTGCCCAGCTAATTTTTGTGCATATTTTGAGAACTAAATGTCATTTAGAAGAATAAGACATACAAACAAACAAACAAAAAAATTGGCCTACTCTGAAAAGTAAGCACATAAATATCTCTGAGTATGGAGATCCGAAGCTAAGACAAAAAAAACCAACCTGCAGAAGTTAAGGTCAAATGAACTGAATAGGCCTGATTCAAACACTTCTAGCTTTAACAGACTCAGAGGAACCATTGTTTCTGCTAGAAGTCAGCACACAGTCAAAATGTTAGAATCTGTGTTCCTGGAACTGAATGGCAGTTTCATTGACATTTTTTCCAGCTACACTGGGCTATAGATTACCTAGACTTTTGATCCTTGGTAGGAAGTATAATCAACAAATCTTGCATATGCAATCAGGCACAGAGAATATTGAGTAATGTGAATATTTCAAAATGTGCAGGAATTTTTAAAATGTCCTTCAAAAGAGGGTAGATTAGTCATATATTTATTTGTTTTTGACTAATAAGCAATAATAATCATGATGAGGCATTTTATTTTCCAATCTTTTTTACATTGTCTTGCAATAAGAAATTTAAAAGACAACAAAACTGTTGTAGATTATATCTTCTCTGGTATTTAAAAGTCAGAGAATCTATAAGGAAGGAAAGGTAACATAATATAATCCAAATATTAATGCCCTGAGATTTTATATCTTTAGAAGATACAATATCAAAGCATTAGAGAATAAGCTGGACAGCCTCCACTGTTGCATGGATATAGCTCAGGGTATCTTTGCCAGTGCACAGAGGTGAGATGAGTCATAGCCAAGTTCCATCTCTGATATTTCATTAGTGTTTGCAATGTGCTGCTTAGCACCTTTAGATGAATCACAGCTTTTCACTTTTTCTAAGACACTGTCAGGTTTTAATATCTCATTAATGCATGCATCAAAGCTAACCATATATTGACCCAAAACTTGGAGAACAAAATCTATGAATTCAGTTGAGAAAATCAGTTAATAATGTCAAAATGAATGAATGAATAGCATCTGCAAATATGTTACAAGTTGCCAGAAAAAAAAAGAATGCTGGTGGGTCTTTCTCTTGTAGCTCTATCAGATACTGCTTTATAAGGAGTTGGGGACAAGCAGGTCCTTCAAGACTCAGATAGAATTTTCCACTGAAGTTATATCAGGAATGGATAGGATTTAAACAGATTGGAAAGGATCTTAGCATTCATACCAGAAAGGTGGAAGCAATTGCATTAATAAGCAAATTCCCAAAATACAATGAGAAATTATTTTATTTCTCTCACAAATGGATGCAGTACTTCTGCATTATTATACCGAAAAGTTTTCTTTGTTTCATGCACAGTTCTTTCAGACTCAGAACTTGCAAGTGAGGATGAATTGCCTATTGAAGATATCTAAGGGAGGCATTTATTTTTAGAGATCTCAAGAAAATCTGATGTGGGGCTAAAGCTAATGGCATTTAATTTAAAAAGGGACTTACAGCTTTTGAACTTTGCTCTTATTACTGCAGATAATAGATAGCAGATAGGATGATTAAATAATAGCAAGGAAACCTCTTTTCATTCCATGTAGCAGCTACAATTCCTCTGGAGGTTTGGATTAGAGGTGAATGGAGGAGTGCAATTCAGCTCCACATAATCAAAAATCTATAAAATAGCTGTTCTATTATGACTTCAGAGATGAATAATATTTAAATAGGAATATGAAAACAAGCTATTCAGAGACCTTAAATATGAGGTTCTCAAGATGGATCCTTTATATGTAATTATTATTTTTTGTCAAAAAGACCTATCAAAAGTGATTTTGGATAATTTATTACAAATTTTTGAGGAAATTTACCTGCAACTATAACAAAATATGGAAACCAATAACATAACAATAATGTTTTAATTCTGTGAAACAATCACTCTAGATTTTTAGGATAGCCTGGCAAGTTTCTAATGGAGTCCTTGCTGAACTATGATTTTTTTTTTTAGATGTTGGTGCTTTCAGATGAAGGCTTTCTATGTCACATTTCAAGATTTTTTCTTTCTGTCACTATATAGTAATAGGAAGTGGTAGTTGGATGCCTGTATTGCTGGTTTGTACACAATGAACAGGAAAAATGTAATTTTATGGAAATGTCTAAATAAAAAGAGACAATTTTCCTGAATTCAGTTCAAGAATCTTTCATTCAGGACTTAATATCAGAACTCACAGGCAAGCAGTTGTTGAGCTGGAGAACAGGACACAATACCCAGATCTGGAAGCAGCTCAAGTGGCATTATAAGTTCCCTGTAGCAAGTCTGATTTGTCTTAATCAATTGAAAATAAAATATTACAAGTTTCATATAACAGAAATGCAATTTTCATTTCAATAATATATAATACTGAATATTAACATAATTATAATAAATCAATAAATAGGATAATATTTGACATAAGCTTTTTAATGAATTTGTCTTGCAATCAGAGCTTTGCTGGCAATTCCACACATCTTAGAGAGATTTGTTCATTTTTCTCTGTTTTAACTACTGAAGCTTTTAACCGTATCCTATTTGGCTACACCTCATGATGACAATTATGTAAGATACAAAGCAAAAAAAATTGGTAGGTAGGTTTCTGCAGTGTAGGCTGAAATGTTCCATAACAATTTCGTGTTACGTGCATGTATTTCTGAAGGACTGCCATTTTCCCAGCATGGCTGCTTCTCATGCTCGATTAAGCTGTTTTCCCATAGTCTTACAGCACATCATCTTCCTTACATACTCTGGGACTTACTTACTCCGGTAACCTAAATCCAACCTTATCACCGTGCCTGTTGTTACTTGTTGGTAGATTCTAGCTTTCCAGCTATGCTTAGGTGAGAAGAAAAACTAGATTCAAGGACAAACATGTAATTTATACTCTTATACAAAAACCCTATATTACTCAAGACATGCTATTTGTGGATTAAAATATCCTCTTGAGATTCTTCTAGGTTTTTTTCCTGATTGTTCAGAGCTAAAGCTAGATGGACTAGAGCTACTTTTATTGCAAAGAACTTCCACCTGTTAAATTTGAACTCCAAAAGACACCTTAGTTCACTTGAATCCAAGTATGACAAAGCAATTGGATAATGTGATGCTGTCAAAGTTCTCTTTGAAACCAGTGCTTTTTCCTCTTCTTCAATTAGGTGATCCAAACTTCTGAGAAATGGAAACTTTTTAGGAGGTTATGTTTGTTTTATTTTGTTTGTTTTACTTGCTTTTTTTTTTTTTAATTAATTTCTAGAACAAACTTAGTTGTGGCTAATTTATGGCAAACCTTTTCAGAGAATCACAACATCATTTAGGTTGGAAGGAATCTCTTGAGATCACCTAGTCCAACTCCCCCGCTCAAGCAGGGTCAGTTACTGCAAGCTGCTCAGGATAACGTTCAGTTGGATTTTCAACATTTCCATGTATGGAGACTCCACAACCTTTCTGGGCAACTTGTTCCACTGTTTGACCACCCTTACAGCAAATGTTCAAGTGGAATTTCTGGCATTTTAATTTGTGCCTGGTGCCTCTTGTTCTTTCACTGGACACCTCTCAGAAGAGTCTGCCTTGGTCCTCTGCTTCCTGCCATCATGTCTCTAAACACATTGATAAGATTCCTTTGACCTGCTGGCAACCCTCTTGCAAATACAGCTGAGAATTTTTCTGTTCTTTGTTTTGTCCACCAAAGCAAAACAAACTTATTTAAGAGGTAGGCATGATGTGCACAGCAGTGCAGTGATGAAATCCTCAATCTAGCACTATTTCAAGCCAGAATGACCACATAACACCAGTAACTACAAGAAAACAAACAAACAAACAAACAAACAATCTGACATTATTGTCTTTGGTCTGGGAAGAGGATGAGCATTTTGCAGCTTGTTCCTGAGCTTTAAGAACTACCTTTCAGCAGGTCTAGTAGCGTGGGCTCTTTGCATTTGTGCAACAGACCACTTCCATTCTCCTGCAGGGATGATCAATAATATTTCAGGGCTCTTTAAATGGTGAATATGTTTTCAGTGCCCTCCCATCCAGAAATTTCCTCCCTGCTTCAATCACCCTAGTAGCCTGTCACTATACCTTTTCATCCAAACTTTTCTTTCTGGAGTACTGACTATTTGCACGAACTGGTCACGCTTCTGACTGATGCAGAAGTGTAGTCCTAAACTGTTTAGTAAACACAGCATATCTTTCATCTCCATATTGCGTGCTGTGTTCCCACCATGAGTACAAAATCCTTGTGCAAAAATTTATTAATTAACTGACCTAGACTCAGTGAGTTAATTTTTCAAAGTGTGATGACTTTTATATACCTCTTTGTCCATGTGAGAGACATATGCAGTCTTTTACAAATCTAATCTAAAATGACTTGACAGAAAGGCTTGCCTGCATACATTTTAAAATGAAGCTTAGTGTTTTATTTATGTATGTATTTATTCAACAAAGTCATAAGTACTAAGCATTAACATTAGAACGGAAAGAATAATCTAGAAAGCCATTGTTGCATAATGACAAGATTTTGCCCTAGATTTTGAAAATAAAGTTTAATTGAAGGGAATAAAATTTACACTGGACCTCCTAATCTGGGAGGTTTTTTGTTTGGTTTGATTTTGATTTTGTTTTTTTACTACAAGAGAGATGTAATCACTTCTGTATAATTCTCACTGAAATTTACATTGCTCATAGCAACACAAATGGTCATTTTTCTCTAAATTCAGTACTTCCTAGCAATGCCTTTCATAAGTAGAAGGAATCATAAAAGAGATTGCAAAAAGAATACTTTTTTGTCATTCAAAACAGAAAGGGAAAAGAATTATAAGTGAGATTTTTTCAGCTGAATTAAATAACACAAAGCCATTAGTATTTTTAGTATGACGGCAGCAACCTTAAAGCTTTAGGCTAAAAGGAATTGTAACATAATGGCAATATTTGGAAACTGATATTTAAGGAGACCTGTTGTTAGTCCTGCATAAAGACTCCTATATTTAGGAATGTTTGGATAGAGATTGTGAAAAAGAACAGTATAGGCTGATACATAAGCCTTCTAGTTCTTTTTATTACATTATTTTTATTAACTCAGAAGTACAATGATGATGTCCAGACTCCATTTTATTATCTGTACTATATATTTTCACCTGTACAATCATGCAGGATTTTCCCAGCTTCCCAACACTGAACATTTCTAAATAGTCTTCTCACTGAAATTATTTGTTAGCTAACATTACCATACCAAATTCAGGGAAGTGTTTCCCTGAGGTGATGGGTACCATCCAATACATAATCACAGTCAGTACTACAGAATGTAGGTAACGACACTGTGTGCTTCTTTCACCACATGGCCTCAGTCTTTACAAGTGCAGGAGTACTAATTATTAAAAAATGGCATTGATTTTACATATGTTTCTTACTTCCAGTAGCAGCATAGTCTATTAAGTTACATCTCAGTATTACAACCACAAAGACACTGAGTCCTCTTAAGAATCACTTTCCCAACAGAAGGTCATAGTGCTAAGGCAACCTTCTGTACAGGTTACTTGCTTTGTGGAGCACTGAAATGAAAATGGGGTTTCTTCTTTTCACTTTAGTGAGTCTAGAATCACAGACAAACAATTAATCTTGTCTTTCCAGGAACTTATAGCAGAAAAAAACAAACAAGAAAGTTTAGTTGTTGAAAAGACAGTAGCTGCTATGAAATAACCATCAGCAGACCAAACAAAACTGTCAGTAAGAGCATGTTATTCTTCCCAGAGGACTATGTGAAAGTCATGTTACTGTGAAACACCTACAGTGCTGTGAGCTCATTATTGTACCTGGACAGCCTGTTATCACTGACACAATAATCTTTACTAGACCTGAGCTATTTATTGAGAGGGAGATGCAACTGTGCAATAAATGACCTGAAGACCTTAAGAAAAAGAAATTTATACAGACAATTTGTTGCTGGTTTCTAAATAAAGACGTGTCTATATGCTGGAGTACCTCTAGTCACTGTTATGGTGGAACATATAATTCAGAGATCTACTAGAATAAGTCAATAGTCATTAATAAAATTATAAAGGTAAAAAAAAAGTGTTTACCTTGCATTCTATAATGATTGGTACCAGAGACGACTTTCAGAAAATAGACTAATAGGTGCAAGTCCTATATATGCCATACAATTTCACCTGCAGAGTCCATTTACTCTGTCATACTGTTAAACTAGATTACCTTAATTAGAAGATCGAAAGCTGACTTTATTACAGGGTATAAGTACCTTCTCAGGAAAGAAACAATTGAAAAGAGCAGGGTTGAATTATTATCTCCAGTATGATCTGACAAGCTATCCACTGCTGCTCAATGCAGCAGTTTACTAACTTTCAGGTATGCAGTGTAAGTATAAATATGATCATAGATAACCTAACTTTAGCCAGAAGAAACAAAATTAGCTTAAGACAACATGCACATCTGAACCCCACTGAAGGCAAGGCTTCCTTGGAAGCAGTCAGAAATAATAGATTAACATACATGCTGAAGTAACCTCTTCTCAGCGCCAGAAGATTTTTTAAAATGACAGCCCTGTTTGCATCCTTTAACAAAATACCCTGGGCTATCTCTACTATTGAATGTAAATGATTTATAGATTATTTTTTTTTCCATTTCCTCATTAATTTTTACCACTTTTTCCTTTAGTTATTTTATATCTTTCATCAGACTAACAGTAACTGCAAACAGACCCTGTAAAGCTCTATAGAAGAATCAAACTCGGTATCATGTCAGTAGGTTTAGGCTAACAGCACACTCACTATTATCTTCCATAGATGGTAAAGTCCTTGAAGCCTTCAAGGTCTACAAGTGCTGCTCTGTCTTGTATCTCATGACCTTCATAATCTACTTAATGGCAAATTTTGCCTAATCTTACCTGTGTATTTTTTACCTATCAGGAAAAAAAAAAAAAAAAAAAAAAAAAAACAAATATTAAAAAAAAAAAAAAAATTCTATANCATCTGCAGTCCCTAGGTACTTCCCTTGATTTCAAGCAGGTGGTTATTCTGGGCTTTAAAACCCAAACTTTTGAGAAATAACTGGTTTTCCTTGCATCCACCTAGGAGTGCCAAAAAAGTTCTGGTGGAGTACATGTTATTATATCAACTCACATATCCTGGCTTTTTGTGAGGCTTATTGGGGATAAATCCTAAATGAGAATAAAGCTGTGAGAGTGCTATGAAACAAAGATGGATAGATTGATTCCTCTGCAAATGGAGTTTCTGTTGATGGTGTGTGTCATGGTTTTGGCTGACATAGAGTTAATTTTCTTCCTAGTAGCTGGTATAGTGCTGTGTTTTGGACTTAGTATGAGAATAACGTTGGTCACACACTGATGTTTTTAGTTGTTGCTAGGTAGCTGTAGGGTCTACACCAAGTCAAGGACTTTTCAGCTTCCCACACCCTGCCAGGTGCTCAAGGAGCTGGGAGAGCACAGCCAGGACAGCTGGCCCAGCCTGGCCAAAGGGACATTCCCTGCCATAGAACATCATGCTCTGGATAGAACTGGGGAAGCTAGCTGGGAGACAGATTCACTGCTCAGAAACAAACTGGACATTGGGGATTTTTTTTTTCCCTTCAGTAGGTGGTGAGCAATTGCATTTGTGCATCACTTGTTTTTTATATACATATTTATAACTGTTATTATTACTATTACTATTCTTCTTCGTCGTCTTCTCTTCTTTTGTTATCCTATTAAACTGTCTTTATCTCAATCCATGAGCTCATTTATGATTGTTTCTTTCCCTTGCCCTCCCTATCCTCTTGGGGGGAGGGGAAGGGTAAGCAAGTGGCTGCGTGGTGCTTAGTTACTGTTTGAGGTTAAACCATGACACCATGATATAATCAAGCAATTGGTGAGGTTGTCTGACAACTGCAGGTCTTTTTCATCTTTTATCCCCCCCCCGGAAGCCTTCCATTTACCTGGTTGTAGCTCATTATTTTATTTTCTTATCGTTAATTTTATTTCAATATTATCTCTTCTTTCTTTTTATGGCAATTACAACACCATAGATATAACTTCATTATGCAATCCTTTTTTTTTTTTTATTACATTACATATTCCCCAGAGGACCTGCTAGGCATTCAGATAAAAATAGCAGCTGTTGACAGTTATGTAAGGAAATAAAATGGTGGAATAGGTCATGACCTTCTTTTCTAGAAATCCACCTTTTTTTTTTCAGCTGGAGATTTTTGACAACAGTAAATCTGAATACTGGCATTTAAGTCCTATGTCTATAATAATGAAACCACATGGGAAATTTTCATATTTGGAAATATTTGCCCAGTTTGAATTACTTCTGCATCCGCTGGTAATCTATGCACACAAAGGTGAATTTGTAACAGCTATTCTGAAAAGAGTATACTGGAATACATAATGTGTTTAAAACTTTGTTATAACGTAACATGACAATAAAGACACATTTCATATTTACAACTAATAGCGTAGTGGATATCATTTGATGTCAGTGTCATGAAAGGATGATGGGTGAGACTGTGTACAATAACATAATAAGAAGCCAGAGATTAACTGTTGTTAATAGAATTAAAAAGAAAAATAAAAATCACAGCTTCTAATTATTTCAGTAGCTTTTGGTACACAGAGTAGGACCAAATGAACACAAGTATTTAACTTTTCAGTATGGAAAAGTAACTGTATTCCATGGAAAAAAGCAACTTAAAAAAATACAGGTTTTAAAGAACAGTTTTTTTCAGTTGTGAAACAAATAGGTAAAATTTGCAACTTATTTGATAAATTGCTGAAAGAAAGAGAAGGCTGAACAGTTGATTCTAGAGGATTCCAATTTCTGTAGTGACCTAAGATATGATCTGCATGCTGGAGGTCTGCAATTATTAGAATCCTCTGGAAAAACAGCTTTTGAAATTATTAGTAAGTCAGTTCTCAGCTCACTTCGATGCCCTCTGTATATAATTGCCTAAGTCATTGCATTCGTAATGTACCTCTAAATGCACCAAAACCTGCAGCAACTAAGTCACTTGCATAAGTGATTGCATGTATAATTGGTTAATTTATGACGTTACAGCACAAACATGTAAATATTAACTAAAGAAAGATTCCTAAAGATTTTGATGGATTTAAACTAATGCTTCTTCAGAAATTTTATAGTGTTGAAACAAGGAAAAGATTCAAAGTCTAATCTAATGCTATCTTCCTTAGAAAGGGTGATACAGACTCTCATTTCATGAGTTCCATTTGACGATTAAGAATATGAAGAAGGCATCAACTTCTGTTATAGTTCAAATGAGCTTTCAGCAAAGTAAGGCATGAAAGTTTTCATAGTTTTTGACACATATTGACTTTACTTATTCTGCTGTGTGTGTTTACATTGATTACCTTGACCTTGATTGATTATATAGGGGTTGAATATGAATGAATGAATATATGAGTTGAATGTGCTAAGGATTAATAATGTAAAATGATTATGTAACTGCTAAGTATTGTGACCTAAATAAGTCCTAAGTCACTCACTCTTGCTAAATGCTACAGTGATAAATATTTATTCCATTTGACTGCAAGTGTGTACATATATATATGCATGTATAGATGTATATATGAGAAAAATAAATGTTTAATTAAATTTATACAATGCTATTTAAAATACTAATCCAGATCGAAGACAAAGTAGCAGTAGCACATTTTCTGAATAATAGTTACAGGAGCAGAGAAAGGACAACCATTTCAGTGTGGCCAGCTGGGATTATGGCCTTTAAAAACATATTACAACCACATAAATTTTTTTTGGCTGCCTGAATCTAGGACCATCTGTTTGGATGGCTGGGTGCCCATTCAGAAGTTGGTAGAGCCCTTGCCATTAAGCAGGGATGCCAGTTATCAATAGGATTGAGATAGGAAGGCCTGCAGAACACTGCAAAGGACATCTGTTCTCCAGGAAAAGAGGAGGGAAGTCCATCTTCTGTGACAGCCCCACTGCACTGACACCACATGCCTCCTCGCACCTAATGACACCTGTTCATAGCTACGTGCCAAAATAGTAAGAAAAAATGGAACCATCCCTGAACAATGGAAAATGGGTAGTATGGACTCTTAAAGGCCCCTGTGGCTGCCAGAAAAATAGGTTTCACTGTGGTAGGCATTTGGGAAACCAAGGAAGACCATATGGGATATCAGAATGAAAGTCCAGGCATTTTGTATACCAACAAGCCCTTGGCAAACAATGTTTCTGGGAAACAAGCAAAGTGACAAAAACAGTAAATGAGGAAGATCTAGACACAGCTCACTTTTTTGCCCTTATAATTAGAAGTAGACAACAAATTAAAACCAGTAACCAATCACTAGAGGGATGTGTTATTCCTCTACATGCCTTATAAAGAAACCGTATAACTTGTAACTGTCGAAGTTCATGAAAATTATAGACTACATATTATAAAATAAGTAAATACAAGGTAAACCTTCAGTTTTACCATGTCAACCTGTCAGCATCTTGTTGTAGCTGACCAAATGACAAAATTAATCCTTCTTCCAGATAAAATGGCAGTATGACACTTAAATAGACACATTGAAAATGTTGTACAGCCCTGTACATTATTCTTATGGTATGAGATTTTTGCATACAGGTACAAATTTGAGTTTTATACCATCTCCAGCTTCAAAGAATATGTGCATTCAAATTTATTTGCAGTCTTCTCAATGAGCCTGCAAAGTCTCTTTGGGACAAAGTTGTGGTGACTACATATGTACATAAGAACTGTCATTCTAATTCATAGAAAAGATGCTTTTAGTCCAGTGTCCCAACCTTGACAGTTGTGAATAAAAATGATTTACAGTAAGTAGGAGAAATAGTTCTTCTTCTACAAAGTGATATGTGTAAAGTAAAAACATATCTTTGATTTACAGATATTTCTCTCTATATAGATGGAACTGAAAACTGTTACTTATCTGATAGCTCAAGAATAGATTAAAAGATTTATTACACATTCAAGAAGAACTTACTTTGTGTTTTCACTTGAAAACCAAATACACATTCATTTTAAAAGCTAGGCACTAGTTAGTTAAAATGTGTTTTGCAGAATTAGCTCCTTTGTGATCCTTTCCCACTGAATAATACAGCAGTGTACGTTTAGGATGTACTTCTGAATCACAGGAAACGATTAATGTAAAACCAACAGGAAGAAAGGATCATCATTTATTTTTATGGCTCCAGGATTTAAATCTACATCTCATTGTAATGGATTCATGAAGCTCTGCCTTGGAATGGGTCAGGAGTCAGTGGAGAGCTTCTGGCTGAAAATTAGAGGGCTGACCTACATCAGTGCTGTTGCAGTGGATATCTGCTACAGACCTCCTGGCTGGGAATAAGAAGTAAAGGAGTCCTTCTTCAAACAACAGGAAGAAGCCATACGTTCTTTGTTCTCAGGTATCCAACAGGATACAGCCCTGGAGAGAAGAGGGGTCCAGGAGAAATGGTTGATATTAAAAGATAACCTCCACCAAGCTCAAGAAAGTTGCATTTGAAGAAGTAGGAAATCAAACAAATGTGGCAGGGGTCTGTATGGATGAGCAAGGATCTCCTGTCTGAATTCAGACAGAAAGGAAGTGTATAACAGGTAAAGCAGGGGTAGCAGACCCAGGAGGAGCACAGATTTTCTGTCCAATCATGCAGGGATGTAGGGTTAGAAAAGCCTATCTGGCAAGGCTTGTGAAAGGCAACAGGAAAGATTTCTACAAGTGAGAAAAGAGCAAATGGAAGACTATGGAAAACATGAGCCCACTTCTGAATGAGATAGGTGATCTGGTGACAAAGGACACAGAAAATGCTAAGGTCACTAATGACCTGAATGATGGGACAGAGTGTACCCTCAACAAGTTTGCAGATGATAGAAAACTGGGAGTAGTGGCTGATACACCAGATTCAGTCACATTCAGAGGGACCCAAAAAGGCTGGAGCAGATAGGGACCTCATACAGTGCAACAAAGGGAATGTCAAATCCTTCATCTAGGGAGGAACAACCCCATGCACTTGTATATGGCGGAGGCTGACCAGCTGGAAAGCAGCTTTGCAGAAAAGGACCTGGGGATCTTGGTGAACAAGCTGACCATAAGCCTGCAATGTGCCCATGTAGCAAGGAAGGCCAACAGGCTGGCTGGAGGAGTGTTGCCAACAGGTTGATGGTGATCCTTCCCCTCTGTTCAGCACTGATGTTCAACACCTGGAGTACTGTGTCCAATTCTGGGCACCCCAGTCCAAAGGAGACATACACTTACTGAAACGAATCTGGCACAGGGCCACAAAAATGGTTAAGGAACTGGAGCATCTTTCATATGAGGAGAAGCTGAGAAAGCTGGGATTCTTCAGCCTGGAGAAAAGAAAGCTCAGGGGGGATCTCATCAATGTGTATAAATATCTGAAGGCAGACTGTAGAGAAGATGGAGCCAGGCTGTTCTCAGTGGTACCCAATGAAAGGAAAAGAGGCAATGGACACAAATTCAAATACATGCAATTCCACCTGAATTCAAAAAAACACTTTTCTACTGTGAGTGTGATCAAACTTTGGAACAGAGTTTATGGAATCTCCACCCTTGGAAATACTCAAAAGTCAACTAGACATGGTCCTGGGCAACCTCTAGCTGATGAAGCTTGAGCAGATGGGCTGGGCTAGATGATCTCAAGAGACCCCTTCCAATCTCAAAAATTCTGTGAATTTTGTGGTTCTGTGATTATTACATTTTGTGAATGGGATTAATGGTTAATGGATGTGTTAGTCAGAAATGACTAACCATCATAGTTTCAGTCAAAAATTTTATTTTTATGCATTTTCTTTTTTTTTTTTAAATGCTTGACATAATTATTTTAAGGCCATCAAAAGATTTTCCACACTCTTAATTTTGATTATTCACAAGACACATTCATAAATGGGACACTTAGGTCAAATATTATTTTTTCCTTTATCACTATGAAGAAGAGAGTTTTCCAAATAGTTCACTGAAGCATCTTAAAAGGAAACTTAAAAGGCAGATAATATTCTGATAAAGATTCTCAGATTAGTTTTACTTTGTGTTATTTTTCCTGAAATGCAAAATATAGAAAAATTTTATGGAGTCTACTTCCCTCATTTGTGAACAATAAATAGAATATAGTATTTGGAATATAGAAAATGGAACATTTTCAGAAGAAAATAATAATAATATTAAGTAAGTACTATATAAACTGTTACCGTGTATTGCAATGAGGTAGTAATGTTGTTATGATTCTATTATGATTTTATGATTCTATGATATTTAACATTTTCTGTAACATGAAAACAGCCATTTTTAAAGACATGGTTTGTAATAGAAGTGTGAAAGTTTCTGCAGACTGCAGAAAGGACTACTAAGTTAGTAGTGATCAAGTTGTCAACCAGAGTTTAGATCTTGCATGCATGTGGTTATTATGCTCCAACAAGTCCTTCTGACTTTATCATATTAGACAAACTTCCACATTTGAGCAAAACATGGCTTCTTGTTGTGTGACTGCCGGTAGGATTTGTGAAAAATTCTTTGCATAATTACTGGTCTTTTCCTCCCATTGTGTTCCAAACTGACAGAGAGTGTTTCATGAACTGTAGATCTTTATTTGTATTTATTATGTGTAAATGAATTCAAATAACAGTTGTTCATTCAGCTGTCTGTATTGATAGCCTTTGTGGGCTTACTGGTCTTTCTTGATTCCAATTTCTTATCCCAAAAGCAAATAACCTCTAAAGGATCCTTGTAGGAGATTCAAGATGACAGGCAATGTAGTCAAGATGTTTTTAACTGGCTGAAAAACAGAAGTATTTCTCATTCCAGTGAGTTTCTACACAGAACTCACATCTCTCAACTGAAAAGTTAAATTTGGTACATAGTGCATCTCTATTAAGTTTTTATATTCTATTCCACAAAGTTCATGTGAAAAGATAGGGTTTTAAGTACTATTAACATCACTCTTGTAAGTAATGTGGATTTTTTGCTGTAAATGATATTTGCAATGTAAATACTAATGAACTATATTTCAAACATAAGCTCATTTTATTCAATAGAAATGGTTCCATTTTTCATATAAGACGACTTTAAAATAACATTTTTCACTGCATCGTACATAATTTACTAGAACTGGTCAGAAAATATTGATTGTTCAGCATCTGGTTTTTGTTCTGGAACAAAAACTACATCTTACTTCAAAAAAAAAATTCAAACATGGGCTTCTATAGTGGTAAAGAATTATTATCTCTGCTACTCTCAACATAGTGTAAATTGCCTGCTATTTTGTTCTTTACACTAGAAACTCAATGCTACACCTGAAAAACACTCCGACTGAAATTTATGCAAAGGCAATTAAGAATCTGTAAAGAACTTCGGCTTTGGCAAATCAGTCTTTTCTAAGGGAACACACACATGCACACATTTCTAGAAAGAAAAAGAAAGCTTGCAATGAAGGCTTACTGTTCACTGCTCCTTCATTCTGACTCAAATGTTATTTTATTTCTGTGAAGGTTTTTTCTAATTATTCTTTCACAAAAGAAAGATTACATAAAAATATTTAACATCATAATTAGGGTTTTTTTAATAAAAACAAGATATAGGAAGGAAATTAATGTATAAAGGAACACATTTCCAAATGTCTAAAATGAGCTAAGCACAGAGTATTTACCTCTTTCATTATACAGCTGATATGAAAGCCTGACATGCTAAAACCAAAACTATACTTATTAATTAATCAATTATATTTAGAGCTGCTCAGTCAGGCAAAAGAAATAATAGAGTTGAATAGGTGTGACAAATTACTATCAGAATATTAAATCATGTTTCATAATTTTTTGCATAGCAGTTTTATCATAAAATTAAAAGTTAGATTATATTTACAACAAAATTTTATTTGCTATCTAATTTTGTCTAGTTTTAATTAAAAATATGAATGGTAAGATGCATGGATAAGATTACCTCATTTTAGTTGGTGATCTACTGCTTTCCTGTGGTAGATCAAAAAGGTAGACCAAAAATCTCAGACATCTGGGTCAGAAAGCAGGAAAACACACACACAGTGACTAATTGCACATTAAAAAAAAAAAAAAAAAAGAACCGTTTAATTACCTAGTTTGTGAAAGATGGTGTGTCTAAAGTGTCTGTTACATACTAAATATGCAAATAATGAGATTAGTAGTTGAACACTAGTAGCTGAGGGTTAACTAGTAGGAATTTTTGCAAATGTATAGATTAAGCAAAACCCACATGTGATTTGATTTCCACCACATGACTATATGACTTTCATTTCTGACTTCTTTATGACTTTGGATTCAGAAACGACCTGGCACACTGAAAATATTCCTTCTGTAAGTTATACTTCTGTGCAGTTAGATTTCTATCTTTAGAGAGTAGCAGGTTAGGAAACGGGACTTTGAAATGTGACCTCCATAGCTGATTCCTCACATATTCCTCCCTTGAAAGTCTGTCTTATAGGAAAAGGAGTCAGATATCATCAGTAATTTAACTGACATCCTTCTGAATAACACCCATCAGTTTTTCTTCTACCTGAACTTAAATATAGATAACTTTCTTGGCATATGCGCTATTAGTATATATGTATGTGCTTAGCATGCATACAGAAACTCTTTTTACATTATTTTTTCATCATAATAAAAAGAAAAAAGCATAGAAATTATTTACTGTGAGTTGTTTTTAAGCTTTTTAATTTAAACAGGAGTGCTTGGACAAAATAGTACCTACTCTTTTTTTTGTCAAATTTCTAATTAAAAAATATTTTTTCCTTATATTTCTTCTCAGACTGAGAAATTTCACTAGAAAACATATATTTTTGAAGTTATGAGGTTTTTATTTAACATGGCATTAATTTTAGTTAGAACAGTAGATTTAAGACTCTAGGTACTGGTTTAATATAAAGAATCCTTAAAATCAAATATATGTTCAAAATTCCCATACATAATTTTATTATTACTTTTGTTCTTCCTCTGTGTGTAACAAACTTATATGAAAGTATGAGTAATCTAGGGTCAACACAAGTATCAAAGCTTCTGAACTATATCAGCTATATTCCTGAAAATAATCTTTCTGTAATTGAAACCATGAACAGAACAAAGATTAAGAGCAATGTGGCCACAAGCCTGGTATACTGCATAGAGCACTAGGGTGCTATTAAATTCAATTATTTAAGTTTCTGATTAATATTTTTTGGCCTTTTTAGAGTCAGTAAATAGCAAACACATATAAGTCAGAGCATAACAGAAGGTAAAGATTCTTTTGACTTAACAAAATTCAAGGGGGAAAATAAGTAATTCCTGTGCGTTTAGAGAAATTCAGTAATATTCAGTACTTAATAACAATAAAAAGTTTTTTAGAAAACAATGATCCATAGCTCCTAAATATTCAAGAATAAATTAAATTTCTGAATTTAAATATGTTTGTTCAAGTTAGTATCACAGTTTGAATAGCTCCTCAAATAGTCCTTGGAGAAAGAGAAGTGTGTTGAATCACCCACCAAGGAAATACTCATTTTTCCCTTTTGACTGCTTAGACAACTTAGAATAACTTTTCTCCTAGTATAGATGTATCAGGAGCCAAACATTTTATGAAGAAATCCAGACATCAATGAGTTTCTCTAATAGTTAGAAATTACAATTTCTCTTTCTAGGAAGTATACTGGTTTTGTTTCTTTGGAAGAAAGTGGAGTGATTGTTTCCTTAGCAAAATAAGGTTAAAAGGTAATATAATTAGTAGAATAAATATGAATTTTTATCAGAAAATGACTAATGAATATCTCATTTACACAGACTTTCTTTAAAATCTCTGCAATGGTTTATTTTAGAAAAACAAACAAATGACTGGGGGGAAGAAAAAATGGCTTGGCTATCAAATCTTTATCTCATCTGATAAGTACTTGTCAGAATTACGAATGATGGAGAAGAGACTGTGGTAGGAAAAAACAGATAAATTCATCTGACAGAGAGTAACAAAGCACAGAAATCAAAGTCTTCTAAAAACTGTTGCAAGAAATCTTCATTCTGAGAAAATCATTAACATACTGAAAAAAATAATGCCAATTAATAGAATAAATGTTTTCCTCGTTATGTCCCCAAACATAGTGAGAAAATGCTAGATTGAGCCTTGGGGAACAAAATTTATTATGAGCATAAAGAATGTTGCAGTTCTGATGCGGTTTTTAAATGACAGCATAATATGTTATGGATCATTTGATTTTTTGTATGAAAACGCTATTCAGCGCCCAAAAAGGCATATGCTGCTAACGGCATGTGTTGCAGTCCTTTCCTTATGACAGCTGGCAACTAGCAAATGCCAGTCAAAACACAAAATGTCAAGCAGAAATTTCTCCCAATAAATGCATTAGTTTAGATAATAGCACATAAATAAACTTTACTAAAATGTTTCCATTATTCTTGGATGCAGTGTGCAAATGATCTACTATATTAACCTTTTAATAGTACATCAAAATGTGTAAAATAAAGCTGGCAAATATATACCTTCTCTTGCATTAATTCCTATTCTTTGTATTAATATTATTTTAAAAGAAATGCACCTCAGATTTTCCTAGCCAAAATTTTTAAGTTGATAGGAGAATATAAGACTTTCTTTGCATAATTAAAAACAAAATTCTTATTTAATGAAAGATTATGACTTGCATAGATTATTACTATTAATGTATGCTGCTTTCTCTGAATGCAGTGAAAGATGGGACATGTAGTTTAACAACATTTTGTACAGAAGTCACCATTTGTCTCCATCAGCACTGACAAACTACTCATTCTGATTTCCTTCTTACAAGGTAACTTGTCACAGTAAAATTAATTGTTTAGGAAATTCCTTCACACACACACCCTTAGATTTCCAAATTATTTTTTTGCTGATCAGCAATTTTTGGTATTCCTTTTTTTTTTTTTTNCCCAGCAATTTTTTGTTTTCCTTTTTTTTTTTTTTTTTTTCCCTCCCCTTTTTCCCCTGCTGCTTTACATATTTTCCTTGTTGTTTGTTTTGGGGTTTTGTTATTATTTATTTATTTAAGATTCTTTATTCTTATAATTTATTAGGACTAGAAGGAAACAGGAGTATGTTTGATAAAAAAAAAAGTTCACCCTTTTTAAGGAAAAGTTTATTATTAAGTCACGTAATTAATATTTCAGGTGATTTTCAAAAATGGATGGAGAGAATGGCTGACTATTAAAAAAAGTAAATGATGTAGAATGCCACAGACTTAATTTAAATATTTTTCATATACATATACTCCTCACTTAAGACGTCCTGATTCATACTGGTTTAAATTTTTGGGACCAACCACTGCTCAGAACTGAGCAACAGTTTCTGTGATGGTTTTTATCCAGTGTGAATTGAAACTGATTAACACATTTTGAGAGTCTATGAGAAATTTTTGTGTCAATCAAAGATATCAAAACTAGACTATGGAAAAACTACAAGAATAGACTTAAATGAATGGTTGGGTTTCAAACCTCATCAGCGGAAACCTTTTCCAAGATGCATACAAAAATTAATAATTACATTAATAATTGCATAAGATAAGTCATATGAGTATATTTTTTAAAGAATCATACACATTCAAAAAAGTGGAAAAATATAGGAATACACAATCATCATCACATAAAGCAGCTAGCCTTGAACACAATGAGCGACTCTCATATGTGATTGTGGCAGCTTAACCCTGGTAGGCAGCTAAGCCCCACACAGCCTCTCGCTCACTCCTCCACAGAGGTATGGGGGAGAGAATTGGAAGGGCAAAAGGGAGAAAACCTTGTGGGCTGAGATAAAGACAGGTTACTACATAAAGCAAAGCTGTTTCTGCAGAGCAAAATAAGAAATTCATATACTACTTTGTACCGACAGGCAGATGTTTAGCCACTTGGAAAATGGAGCTTCGTTGCATGTAACAGTTATTTGAGAGGACAAATACCATAACCCCAAATATCCCATTTTCTTCCTCCTTTTCCCTGGCTTTTATTGCTGATCATGATGTCATGTGATATGGAATACCCCTTTGGTTCGTTGGAGTCAGCTGGCCTGGCTGTGCTCCTTCTCAACTTCTTGCACACCTTTGATGCCATGCAAGAACACTAGCCTGGATTTCAGGAGAGCAGACTTTGGCCTCTTCAGGGTTCTGCTTGGTAGAGTACCATGGGATAAAGCCCTGGAGGTAAGAAGGGCCCAAGAAAGCTGGTTAGTATTCAAGGATCACCTCCTCCAAGCTCAGGAGTGACAAAGAGGAACAATAAGTAAGAGGAAGTCCAACAAAGAAGTCAGGCAAAACCACCAGGAGGCCTGCATGGATGAACAAAGAGCTCCTGGGCAAAGTCAAACACAAAAAGGAAGCCTACAGAGGGTGTAAGCAAGGGCAGGTAGCCTGGGAGGAATACAGAGAGACTGGCTGAGCAGCCAGGGATCAGGTTAGGAAAGCCAAAGCCCTGACAGAATTAAATCTGTCCAGGGACATCAAGGGCAACAAAAAAAGTTTCTATAGGTACATCAGTGATAAAAGGAAGATTCCCTCTCCAGAAGGAAACAGGAGACCTGGATAGGAGGATATGAAGAAGGCTGAGGTACTCAATGGTTTTTTTTTGCCTCAGTATTCACTGGCAAATGCTCTAGCCACACCACCCAAGCTGCAGAAGGCAAAGGCAGGGACTGGGAGAATGAAAAACCACCCACTGTAGGAGAAGATCAGGTTCAAGACCATCTAAGGAACCTGAAGGTGCACAAGTTCATGGGATCTGATGACATGCATCCGTGGGTCCTGAGGGAAGTGGCGGATTAAGTTATTAAGCCACTATCTATCATATTTGAGAAGTCATGGCAGTGCAGTGAAGTTCCCGTGGAGTGGAGAAGGGGAAACATAGCCCTCATTTTTTAAAAAAAGGGAAAAGAGGAAGACCTGGGAAACCACAGGCTGGTTAGCTTCACCTCTGTGCCTGGCAAGATCAGTGAGTAGATCCTCCTGAAACTACGCTAAGGCGCATGGAAAAGANCATGAAGTTCAACAAGGCCAAGGGCAAGGTCCTGCACAGGGGTCAGTGCAATCCCAAGCACAACTACAGGCTGGGCAGAGAATAGATTGAAAGCAGCCCTGAGGAGAAGGACTTGGGAGTATTGGCTGATGAGAAGCTCAACATGAGCCGGCAGTGTGCGCTTGCAGCCCAGAAAGCCAACTGTATTCTGGGCTGCATCAAAAGAAGCGTGACCAGCAAGTCAAGGCAAGAGATTCTGCCCCTCTACTCCACTCTCATGAAACCTCTCCTAGAGTACTGTGCCCAGTCTCTGGGGTCCCCAACATAAGAAGGACATGGACCTATTGGAAGGAGTCCAGAGGAAAGCCACAAAGATGATCAGAGCACCTTGTGCCTAATATCAATTAATTTGCGCCAACTTAGTTAAATATCAGTCAATTCTTCAAAAGTATAAGGTGAAAAAAACCACCAAACAACCCCAAATCCAGCAAAACCAGATAATAGTTGGTTCCTAATAATAGCTAATAGAACTAACAACAAAGTGTAAAGTAATACTACTGCCTGAATCTCACTTTGCTCTTCCTCTGTACTAGTGTTTAAGGTTTGTTTCCTTTTTTTTAAAATCTCAAAGATCAATTGTCTTTTGTTTTGGGTTTTTTTCCCTCATTTTTTGTCAGTTTCCAGATTTCAGTGTAGAACAAGGAAAGCCTGCTCAGGGAAATGTGATTCAAGCCAGTTTAAGAAGAGAGTGGAACATCCAAGGAGGAAGAAAGACATTTCTAATTTCTCTTTGAACCTCTGCTGGAGAAGTAATTGCAAGAACACCTAAAAGAGAAAACCCTGCATATGGACTACCAAGCCAATTCTACCTAAACTGTGACTTGAAAGTTTGAACTAGTTGCAGCTTAAAACTCAGAATTTTGTTTCTAGATATACTGAAATTTAAAGAAGATTGAGGAAAAAAGAGAATGGGAATACTCCAAACTGAGTAGAGATTTATGGAGTCAGTTCATAAGAGTAAAGTCACAGAGGAAAGTCTACAGGCATGTAGCTCTCCAGCTGTCCAGGAGCCCTACATTATCAGATGATCCAAGTGAAAAATTGAACTTCTTTAGTTGTGTTTTAAGACAGCTATTCATCTATATTTGAATAATATTAAGTCCAGCAGGTAGTAAAAAATAGATTAATCATTAACGACAGTTGTTAATGGTGACACTCAGAAAGTGGTCTTCAAGTGTTTTAATGAATTTACAGAAATGATCCAGGCAGTGCAGAAACATCCCAGAAAGCTCTCACCCTTGCATCTGTGAAGCCATTAGGCACTTATATTAATTTGATTCTCATACATTAATATTTAGAGAGCATAGGTGCCTAGTCATGTATGAAAGCACCAAAATGTGAGCAACTAAGTTTTATAACAATCCAAAAGAAAGCCTGAGCATTATAAAACCTCTAGTTGTATGTGTGAAAAGGTCTCTTTGATGTATTGAAGTGAAAATACTAGCAACTATTTCATAAAAATTCCACATTAACAAAACAAACAAACAAACAAACAAAACCAAACCAAACCCATATCATTAGGTTATATTAAGACACAGAAAAAAAGGAGGCCTTTGAAATAGAGAAGACTCAGATCTGTCAGGTAGTGCAAGTTAAAATAAAGTGCTTGTAAACCAATCTTTCCATTATCCAATGTTTCCTTATGGAGTGGGTAGTTTAATCTGGCTTATTCACTATCAAGCAACTTTCAATCACTTCACACAATTCTCACCAGGTCCCAGGAGAAATCCTTAAAATAGTGTAAAGAACAGACTAATGAAAGACTATGGGCTTCATTCATGTCTCCTACATGGCTGCCTGTAACAATTTCTGTGAATTATCAGAGTGAATTTACTTAACCGTGAGCTAAAATGACCACCATACTGAAAGAAAACATATCTTGGTTATGCTGAAGCCTGCCCTTACTGTTTGCTACATTCATGGTTGCCAAGTTCAGTCTTTCCACAGAAATGCATCAGTGGAGCATTTCGGCTTCTGCACATGTTGCAGTTTCACTGCCTGCTGTGTTTTTTATCTGGCTGCCCTCACTTCTCACGCTCTACAAGATTTCATTAGCTGAACATGCTCAGTTACTTTCAGGAAAAATCTTTTGGTCCTGAGTTTTGATTCTTATGATACAGTGCACAGCTGCTAAGACAAGACAAAGTCAGCTTTCATTTCTTTTGTCCAGAAACTCTCTTTTAAACAAAGTATACAGTGTCCGTACAGTAAACTACCCGCAAACAAAACAAATAATATCAGTCATAACACACTGGAGCATGCTTAACACACATCAACATCCATGATACAGTATAAATCACAGCAGCCATAGCCACTCTCATTCAGGAAATATAGCTGAAGGAATAGTAAACATTCCTTTTGATATTGAATCTGATCATTAGAATACATCAGTAGTGAGAAGGCAACTTACATTCAAGGCCCCTGCAACCCAAAGATAACAAAAGAGTTTGACTTGTAGCACAGTGATAACACTGTAAAGGTATCAGAACTGGATTCTAACAAAGCAAACATTTTAGAAGAGATTATGTCTGATTTGAACTGATGAGTCAGTTTTGGAACATTAAGGGAGCAAATCCCTAAAATGAGCATATGACATGAAACAGAAAAGTCAGGAAGAGATCATAGAAATTGACCTGTGATGAAGCACTTAAAATTTTCCAAGCAGAGGTCATCAGGTCCAGACAGAATCTGATGGAAAAGAAAAAATAGTCTGACACAGAGAACAGGTCTGAGAATAGAATAGGGCTAAAGGCAAGTGAACTAAAAATCAGATACAAAAAGCTTCCCACATTACGCTAGCTAGTAGATTATAGGCAATACATAGAAAAAACTGTGAGAATATAATTAATTAAATAATGTTGAAAGAAGCTCCAAAAAGCGGCAGAATGTGATGGTGTTCTTTCTAGTCATTTTACAAATGACAGTCTCTGATTGCTGAGTTAAACTTGGCTGATGCTTAGATGGCTTCCACATGATAAGTACCTTTAATCTCATATGCTTTCAGCACACGGTCTAGAAGTGCACTGAGCTAGTCTGCAGCCATCTCCTCCCTCTATCTTGAATGGATTACTGCTCAAGGGATGCTGTTTAAAATGGCTTGTTATTATGGTATTTCAATCTTGTTTACTTGAACCTAGGACATCAAAAGCTTTGGCACTAAACCAAGTGTGATCAACAGTATCCTCAAAGTGTCTTTATGGGCAGATGTGCTGTGTTTTTTCTGTACTCTGTTTCACATATAAGAATTACTTGGGCATTTATCTATCACTTGTGTTAACCATGTACCCAGCCCATCACAGCTGGGCATTCGTTATTAATGCCTTGATAGACATGCAGTCAACAGATTTTAAGAATTGGTCAGCTTGCCACTTCATCTCACACAGAGAAGAGCACAGCAGAATGCATTTAAAGTTTACAAAGGTGAATTATTTGTTGGAGAAATAGACAATGCTGTAACACGAGATGAATATAGTACCTTCATAAAAGCAAATGGAGCAAAAGCAATTACTTTTAACTTGGACTCCTGTGCACAAACCAGTGTAGTGCCAGAAATACTGAAAAGCGGCAGATTAGAGAAGGTAAATGGGCAAATCTTGGGGATTACAGTGATTAGCTTTTCTTCTTGCTAAAGGAATATACAAAATTGATGGGCTGAGAACATGTTTTGTCTAGCTGCTTGAGAAAGGAATCTGAGACTATTACCATGCAAAATTGCACAATGGATAAGAGGGCAGATTTAAGAAAATGGAATTGAAGAGCCCAATCCTGAGACTGCAGGGCAACACAAAGGCAATTTGCTCCTGAAGCCTTCAAGCACAGAATTCTTCCTAAGAAAGGACCAAACCTTTGAATCAATACCATGAGTTCTCAGAAAAAAAAAAAAAAAAAAAAAAAAGGGGGTATGTTTATATAAAGATTAAAAAAAAGAAGAAGAAGAAAAAAAAGTGCTATTGTTTTATGAAACTGACCACAAACATCTATCATAAAAGGACAGGCAGAAGACATAATTCCCTTCCTGCAAATAGCTTTACTAGTTTTAGCTAGTGGTTTGATCATTTGAAATGATATGTGTGTTGTGGTAAAGTGGTTTTTATAGCCTATTTTGAAATGAAAATGTGGAAAAATGCTTATTTTTACAGCTCCTGTATATAGCAGAAGCTACTGATATGAAGACAGGACTGAGGCAAATCTCTGGCCAGCTCCTTATCCTCGAATAATTAGTGAAGCACTTGTTTTGCACCATTTAAAATAAGTGGTGGCATTTGCATTAATTTAAACTACAGAAGGCAGAATCAAGCTTACTTAGCATATTTAAAGCATGCCATATTACTTCAAAATCATAATTTTATTGGCTGTGTTCTAATTTTCAGTGCTTATTTGTCTCACTTTCTTTCTCATAGACATTTATTATTAACAAATCCAGTTTAAAAAAATAGGTCCAAGTCTTTTTTTCTTATTCATCTGATCTGAATTAATTTTTTTTTAATAAGACTGACAAAATCTATGGTATACCTAGATAGATGTTGCAAAATATTCTCCCCTAACCACATACAATAAATTCACTCTATTCCTGATACAAGTCTTGTCCAATGTTCATCCCAAATTAGTCTTAATGGTACCTCTTAAATATACATCATAATAACTAAGTCATTTCTTTAGTCTTAAATTTACCTGCATCTTGTATTGGAATTACTGTTATTCCACTACTTTATTATATTGTATGCAATTTAACAAGACATTCTAAATCGCCAAGGCAGCATTATATAAAATTGCATTCATATTAAATTAATGATTTTTTTCATAATTAAAATCTGATATATATTAATGTTTTCCTGAGTCTGGTTTACCTTTGGAAATTATTTTGGAGAGCTGTATTTCCTCCTTCAAAAATCTAGATAAGATAAATAGTATTTTAAAATATGGATTAAAATGCAGTAGAACTTATATTTAAACAATACAGTCTTGTATGGGAAAGGGAAAACAATGTTCTTGCATTAGCATTTTTTACTGGATGGCTTCTGCACAAATTGAAAAGATATTTTTGAAGCTGCAGTTTGGGGAGGCCTGGATTCATGGAGTTTTCCAGTTTCTGAATCCCATCCAACTACTGTTTCAGAAGCTCCATCCAAAATTTACAGATGTTCTTGGGGACAGTAAAGGCCAATGGGCACTAAATTTTTCACTATTCATCCCTTATTTGTAGATGCTCTCAGGTAGAGACAAGGGTTGGCTGCTCCACCAAGGATGGCAAGCCATCAGCCAAGGTCACAGCAAGGCAGGCTGGGGCAGCAGCCTCACCTGCAGGGAGGCAAGATGCTGAGCCAGCAAGCCAGGGTCAGGATAAGGTCCAGAAAGAAGTAACCAAGGTCAGCTATGGTCCAGTGACCATCCAGCAAGTCTTTAGTTATAAGCAGGTTCAAGTTCAACCTAAGAAGTCACACCAGATCAGGGACAGTCATATATGAGACTGCATGCAGACACTGCTGCAGTGCAGCTACAGGTGGAGTCATGAGGAACTGTCAAGGTCAGCTGAACCATGCCAGTGGCTCATATGAAAGACTTGGACTTCCAAAATTGTCCTTCTTTGAGAAGTTAATTAATATTTTCACTGATAATGTAAGAAGAATGTGTAAAAGTTGAACACACTGATGACAGAAATTAAAAATTTTGACAAAAGCAGAAAAAGAGTATTAGTGTACTACTTTAAGAACTGAATGACCACAAAGATGAAGTAGAAGTGGCAGTAACTTTGACACTAGCAAGTTAAAGAAACTGAGGAAAAGGCAACAATAAAGTAGCAAAATAAAATCAACTACATGTTTGAAAACTAATTAGGGGGAAAAGGTGGGGATGAAAGAACTGTTTGTTTTGAAGGACAATGTAGTTACGAAAGCAAAGGAGTGAAATGAGCTGCAGTGAAATTTACCCTGGAAAGAAAAGTTGTGTTTCTAAATGTCAGAGGAAGAAGGTCCAATGACAGTAGCAGATGAAGAAAGGCTAATTCTTTTTAAAATAGATTTTGAACACTAACATTTGATAATCTGCAAAAGCAAGGGACTCACAAAGCCATTTCTATTCCTATGTCATGATATTAATTTCATTTATGTATAAATAAGTAATACATAAGCTACAGATGTACATATATTAGAATGTTTATCTGTAGCTCATACTAAATATCTCCTAGATGGCAATTTGTCATTTAACTGCTTATACAATGAAAGAGTGAGTTTTTTCATAGCTTGCAAACTGAGTATTATATTTTTATATGCAGGTTAGAACTTTTCTATTGACTTAAGTAAGGTTCGGATCTTATGGTAACGTTGATTTGTGTCATTCATAATTAGATAACTTACGCAATGAGTTACTATGAATACAGATATAAACTTTTATATGCAGATACTGAATTCTGAATGTGCCATTCATTATAGGAAATAATGTTTTTGATGAATTATACAGTGTAAACAATTCTTGGTTATCATTTCATCAGTCTGAAGAAAAAAAAAATAAATGTGATTTTATCTAGTCACTCTTTTTATATTTCCACAGAGCTCTATAATGTGTTTTGGGGTGGGTTTTTTGTTGTTTTTGTTTGGTTGGTTGGTTAGTTTGTTTTGTCTTGTTTTAATGATAAAACCAAATTTGGTCTTAACTTCCCCACAGAAATGAAATCACAGCATTAAATCAATTCTGGCCCTTAGCCAAGGCAGAGTATTGGAATCTTCTGCTATTAATTCATAAGCTTGAGTGACTCCAAAACCTGTTTTTCCATTTTAATTGAAATTAATTGCATAAAAGGTGTACCAATTTTCAGGAACAAAACACCCTTTGGAACAGAAGAAAAACTCATTCAGTATGTCTGAATCCTATTCAGTTTTGTGTGGTCACGCAGCATGTCTCTTTTTTTCTTTAGTAAATAGTTATTCTGTAAGACATGGAGGAAAAGGAAAAAGGTTTAAGGACCTTTGTAATTTCTCTTGTGCATCAATATTGTTCTATCTTTTGTATTATCTACCCACCCCTTAATTGGTTTCAGCTCCCTAGACAGCAAGGTCCTGTGATAAACTACGTAAAATGTCTGGCATATATCTTTCCTCTCCACCACCCTCTTCTTGCTTATTAGTAGTTTTGAGGACTTATAGGTAGAATATCTGTCAGAATGCAGTTAATGTTTGAGTTCTTAGTTAAAATTTGCATGTTTTTCCATTGTGAGGTTGATACTGTATGACTGCATGCCTTTAAAGACACTAAGATAAGGTAACTTCTTATATAAATGAAGTAATGCGGGGTAATGCTTCTGCAAGCTATTTTAACAGCTGGAAGCATCATTTTGAGCCACTGTTACTAAAGAGACAGACATCTTATTTACTAGTACTTATTTTCATCTGAAAAGCTTAAGTCTTTCTGCATTTCTTTGACATACCCCAGAGTCTTCTAAATGAAAATATTTAATTGTATTGCCTGACTTTTAGGTATTCTGATATCTAAAATATGAAGAATAAAAAAAAGAAGAAAGGCTTGTATTATTTTACACCATGCTCAAGCATAGATTATTCTGTAAGTAGTATTATCCTGTTAAATTACATTATGTCATGTTTTTTTCACTTGGTTTGCCCCATTTTTAGCTTCTCTAATGTTGGCATTTTTTGCTAGTATACATAGCAGTTCTTAAAATTATGTGCCAAATTCCTAGTTGAATATGTAGATGAGCTGTATGTCTGCCATAGCTTTTTCCTCTAGGGTACCTTTGAATAACAGAAGCCAAAAATATCTTGTTCAATTTGGCTAGGAACAAATTGAACAAAAAAGAAGAGTTAAAATGCGCATTTCCACTGACTATAGAAAGAAAATGAGACATGCAGCCCAACGCTTATATTTGGGTATACATCTTGGGAATATATCTTTGACACACTGTGAAAGGCCTGCTTTAGTTATTTTGTAATGCAGGGTTTATTTTTGATACAGGGCATGTAATGCTTATTATGATGCATGCCATTTTTACTGTAATAATGTTAAGTTTAGTTGGAAGTTGTAATCAGTCTTTGGTAAGTTATGATATCTCCTTCTAATACTTTTTCTCTAGGGTTATGGTTTTATGACAGAGTAATATTTGCCAATTCTTGACAAAATAAGTCATTAGAAATATTGAATTTGTGCCTCTCGTGTATCAAATTCCCAACTATCTAAAACTAAAACAAGAAATGCACTAATTTAATATTATTATTGAGCATACTACCAACACACAGGCTCTAATACCCAATAGTATTTCTAGTTTCATGTTTTCCATATTTATTCTCCTTAAGTATACCAGCACTCACTTATTAAACTGGACAGTTAGTTGCTCCCTCCATTTGTCCAGGACTACCTAGAAGCTGCATAAAAAAAGGTACACAAGAACAGCAGTGAGAGAGACGGTAGTGAGGTGCTAGAAGAGTAAGAGACCCAACAGACTGAGGAAAAAGAGGTAAAAGAATTTATTTTGAAAAATAGATTATTTTTAAAAGATAAGAAAATAAAGAATCTGTATAGCAAGAGAATGAAGTCATATCCTTTAAGGACGAAGTGCTATATTGTGTCAGAGACAGTACAATAAAGTCCATTGCAAAGTAAATCACTTGGATATTTTCATAGGCTTTTTCTGCATCAAGTACTACTCAGTCTTTCAGCACAAACCAGACATGCAGTCTGCATGATAAACAGCACCAGAGGTAACTGTAAATTTTCCAAGCTCTTGATGATGGAGAAACAGAAAGCTCCAGTACCTTTTCCCTAGAAAAGAAAACCAAATCAAACCAAAACATTTTTGTTGAATGTTGTATATGAACATTATCTATCTTCATGAAGAGCAGTCAGGTGAAGAAGGTTGTGTAGGGACACATATCCTCTGGGGAGCCCTGACTGGCAAAGAGTATGTGAGGGGAGTTTGTAGACTGATTGACCTGTATTCCTCATTGTACACAGGAAGAAAATCATATTCATACAGAAGAGCTTAAAAAAGATAAAACAGCTAGAAAAAGAGAGTTGTAATGGAATGACAAGATGGGCTGTTAACTTGTCAATGTACCACAGAGCATTCAGGGCATTTAGATAGATCTAAAAAGGCTTTTGCATGCAGATATTAGTTCCCTCTGCCCACACTCCAGCTTGACCTGACTTCCCAGCAGAACAGAGTAACTGCTGTGTTATCACAATACAGAGTGCAAGCTAATGTACTGGTCTGTCATCAGGGATTACTAGATCATGTATGATAACATGCTGAGGAAAGCTACATAATTCTCCATACGGCAAGAGCAAGGCAGCACAAGATTTTGTTTGCCTTTCAGAAAACTGTGTGAACATGCCTTTAACAGATTTAAAAAAAAATAAATTATGAAGTCCAACAATTTCTGGAGGGATCTGAGCACTGCTTGAAATTTCCAGGTTAAATGATCCATACATATTCTTTTTTACCATGGTAACCTACTGTTAAGTTTTGGCAGTTACAGATCACTGCTTTCATACCAGGTCCAAGCCTGATATCAAATACATCCATTCATTGGTTTTAAAAGGAGCTGGATATATTAATAAAAAAGTGCTTAAAGAATTACTAGGAGGTTTTAGGGCTTCCTGATAGAGCTTTAAAATCATATCCTGGTCTGTTTCTCATCATTATTATTAGTATTGCTATTAGTATTAGTATTAACATTAGTACTAGTACTAGTACTACATTCCTTATCTTCTTAACATTTTAGAATATAGTTAAAAATTTCTGTTTATTTTTTGTGGATATTCATAAATTTCTTTAAAGTTTAGGAACACTGGATCATAGGGTTCAGTGATAGTTAATTGTATTGTTCTTACTTCTTCCTTGATATTGTTTGCAGGGTATAACAGGTAGAGTGACTTTTTGATCTATTATTATTAAATAGGATCTGAACATTTACATATTTATATTGTTTAATTAAATAATTTACATTTAATAATAAAAGCTGAGAGTAGAGGATTTATACTTTGCAGAGAGAGAAGGTAAATGAATAGACTCAGTGACAGACAACAAAGGGAAAAATGTTGCAGTGATTTTGTTAGTTCAAACAAGATTACATTTTGTCATCATTTAATCAAAAATCATCAGATGGGAGCCAAGAGAGAATCAAAAGTTCAGGCAAGAGCCTAAAAATCTCTAAACTTAAATGAAAGGAAAGTGTTCAATCACTGTAAGGGATTTGCTCTAATCATCCTGGCCCCTTCCCTGTTTCCATGCAAGAGCTGAACTACCATTGAAACAACTAATTCCCTTATACAGAAGACAATAAGGAAGGATAGCTTTTGTTTTATGCAATCTTCATATGCATATCCATGTACCTGACATGCACAGCTGAGCTGGATCACTCCCATCCTACCTTCATTCAAGAAGCTAACGATCTCATTCTTACTCAAAGCCTATAAAAATAAAACTCCATGGCCTAATGAACAGAGATGCTATGAGATGGCTATGGTTGGCACATGTCCCCTAAATAGCTTTATGCGCTCAATCTCCAGTGGCCTGAGGAATGCTCCTTGCATGCACAGATCACCTTCTGCATAGGAAACTGTATTAATATGCAGAAACTGTGCCAAGGGGATGGCCCTTCTCCTTTATTAATTTAAACATTTTAATATTCTCTATATGCAAAACTTAATTAGAATTAATGGACTTTAGTGCTAATGCAGTGCCTGAAGCTAGCTAGTGCATCTATCTTCTGCATATGATAAACATGAATTTTGAATCCTTTACCACCAGCAAGGCTGGAAGCTCAGCTCAGTCTGCTGATGTACTTTGTGTCCAGATAAAGATCATATCAACTGACAGACACAGGGAATTATCATCCTTTTGATGAGATAAGCAATTGGTCCTCCAGGGAGGAAGTAAAACATGACTGAGTTGCACTGATTGTTAAACAAGATCTCATTATTAATCTATAAAGACAATGTAGCTGAGCTACAGTAACATATAACATACAGAGTATGAATGTCAGACTTCAGTCTGTTGTGTCCAAACCATTGATAGTTTCCTTGTGAAGAGACACATTCCACATGTGACAGAGGAGGAAGTAGAATTTACGTACTGTCTGGTATATACTAAAAATTATCAAGGAAAATAAGGAAAATAACAAAATATTTGATTTGAAAGTAAGTGGCAAACAAAAACAAAAAAAAAATTGGCAAACAGAAGCAGGAATTCAGTATGTGCTGGATACAAATTTTGAGAAATTACAGTGATTATTACTAAAAAGCCAGAACAATGCATGTACTGATTTCTCAGAACTGGAAATAAATGTAAAGTGTAAGATTTTGTGTTGTGCCAGTAGCACAACCGGAGAATGAATGAAGGTTTCCTAAATGTGTTCTATAAAGGGATTGGTGGGAAAAAACACCAAAACACAGGCCTGAATCCAAGATCTATTCCCAAATACCTTAATCTACCAGAAACTCTTCCTTTCCTCATGTTATGGGTTAACGCCACTAGGAAGCTCAACTCCACACAGGCTCTCGCTCACTCCCATCAGTGGGATGGGGAAGAGAACTGGAAGGGCAACAATGTGAAAACTTGTGGGTTGAGATAAATACAGTTTAATAGGTAAAGCAAAAGCTGCATTCATAAGCAAAAGAAAATAAGGAATTAATTCACTCCTTCCCATCAGCAGGCACATGCTTACCCATTTGCAGAAAAGCAGGGCTCCATCATGCATAACGGTTGCTTGGGAAGACAGGCACCATCATTCTGAATATCTTCGTTTGGAATTCCCCTTTCATCTTCCTTTTTCCCAGCTTTTATTGCTGACCATGGTCAAATAATATGGAATATCTCTTTGGTTAATTTGGGTCAGCTGTCCCAGTTGTTTCCCCTCCCAACACCTTGTGCACCCCCAGTCTACCCACTAACTGGGCAGTGTGAGGAACAGAGATGGCCTTGATATTTTGTATGCATTTTTCAGGAAAAGCTAAAACATCTGTGTGTTATCAACACTGTTTTGGTCACAAATCCAAAAGACGGCACCATATGAGCTACTATAAATAAAATGAACTCATCACCTTTGTTATGGCCTTCCATAAGCTACATGGCTCTTGTTTCTTGTACTGTTACTGTACAGGTTTAAGTGAATTGCTGGTGTTTGTTATCATTTCCCCTGTCTGACAGGGTCTTTGAAGGGCAACTATACAAAATAGATTGTGCACATGAATGCTTTGCTCTCTTTATTGTAGTAACATCTCAATTTTTCTGAAAGGTAAGTTAGAATTATCCTTATCTCATGCACAACACTTTGAGCTCTGCCATTCAGCCAGTTCTTTACCCAGCACACCATCTACTTGCTCATCTCACAGTTGGACAACTTGTCCAGAAGGTTGCTGTGAGCGACAGTATCAAAATTCGTACTAAAATCCAGAAAAACTACATCCACTGCCTTCCCTTCATCCACTAGGTGGGTGACCTTATTGTAGGAGGATACCAGATTAGTTAAACAGGATTTTACCTTTGTGAATCCATGTTGACTGCCTGTCATTTTGTCATACAGTAACCTGCATAGCACAAAATCTTCAGCACCATTCAGATACCCTAGACAATACCTGAATTACATTCCTTCCTTGTACATGTCTTCAAAACAATTCTATTTCTTTCTGTAATTAAGGTTTTGGCATTCTAGTTACTGATCCTTCTATATGTCCTTGTCCTCAAATCTTTAACGAGCACACTTGTGAATTTATTTTAGGTCAATATCAAACACCTACATTGATGTTTCTCTAACTAAATCCAAGCTAGAAACATGTTCAATATAGCAGTGTTTTTAAGCAGTAACACTACTTTCCTCTAAAGTTACTGGGGTAGTGAAATACAAATTCTCCCAGATTATAGAAAACACATTTTACTAATATATTTTAAAGAACTGACAACAGACCCAAACAGATATGTAGAGCAGCACAAGAAAATAATACTGCTGAGCATTTGCCTACGTGTACCTGCTAAGCCTTATACACTCCACAGACAACGATGTGGCTGAAAAGAATTTATCAGCAAGATGGAAGTCCCAGACTGGTCAGGGTTCAAGGTAGAAACTTGGAATCTGTCTGCAACTCACATTGTTAAATGAAATATAATAATGGTCCTGTAAAAAACAAGGAATCCCAATTTGGATATGAAGCCAGGCTCTCTGCTGTAAAAACTATTTAATGTTGCTTCTCAAGAAAGAAACCTGTAGATCTACAGTATATGACAATAACCATGTGAACTGAAAACATGACAGAACAACCTTTATACCTGCAAGTCTAATAGAAAGAAAGAAAAGAAGAACTGATACAAAAGTAATAAGAACTGATATCTCAGAGGTATAGGAAGAATGGCAAGACCTTACACAAAGATCTGTTACTTTATCTAGCCATAATCGACATAGTACATCTTAGTATTACTTCCTCAGTTATGCATTCAAT
>VXBL01010368.1:985957-1009282 GCA_013400195.1 Aramus guarauna
GAAGCCAGGCTCTCTGCTGTAAAAACTATTTAATGTTGCTTCTCAAGAAAGAAACCTGTAGATCTACAGTATATGACAATAACCATGTGAACTGAAAACATGACAGAACAACCTTTATACCTGCAAGTCTAATAGAAAGAAAGAAAAGAAGAACTGATACAAAAGTAATAAGAACTGATATCTCAGAGGTATAGGAAGAATGGCAAGACCTTACACAAAGATCTGTTACTTTATCTAGCCATAATCGACATAGTACATCTTAGTATTACTTCCTCAGTTATGCATTCAATTTGAGGAGGCTGTTCAACATACTCACCTTCCTTTTCTACCAAACTCATTCCTACTAGTAGCCCATGACTTTTTCCAAATGGAAGAGGTAAAAGAGTTTTTGTTCTTGCTAACCTGAAAGCTTTGAGCTCCTTCTCTATTTCTTCAGGTAATATTTTCAATGACAATTCACTTTTCAATATTGCTCAGGCTTGTGCTTGTTCTCACAGGATGAAATCTTTCACGAAACATCTGTTACCAGAAAGTACCATCTCCAGTAAGCTTGGATACTTGCCAGTTTTCCAGAAAGTTATCTGTTGCACTGTCTAAAATATTAAATTTCCCACTTGACTAAGTGAAAAAAACCCCCTCATTACTCAGTATAATAATTTTGTGGATAATTAGTAACTCTCCCATTCCCTATAATTCATTCTCCTCCTTGCATTGTTAATGTTGCCAGCTATAACATCTACTGCAATAGATTATAATCCTGAGGACAGGTTTTGGATCTGATTTAAATTTTCTGTATCCTGATGATTAAGTGAACACTTTTACAAGATTCTAAATATTTTTTAGGTAGAAATATGGATGTATTTATAATCTCAGGTGTCAGATTCCTGGATCTTTCCCTGTTCCAACTTCAATTCTCTTCAATAACAGCACTCAGCTTTGAGTCTTGAAAGGTGCTTTCCCAAAGCATCAATCCAGATCCAATTTTAGCTCTGATGACCCTTTTCCTTGCTCACATCCATGACCACTCAACACTGAGCTACACCATTTCTGAAATCAGTCTGACTTGGGTTCATCCTGTAGCCACAATGTTCTATTTGTATAACAGCAGCTGTTATCTTTTCCTGTGTTACTGATGGTAGTGAAGGAAAGGCCAACAGCTTCCTTCCCAATAATAAGATTGCAACTTATCCTTCCAGCAAGACCATTTGAATTTAGTCAAATAGCATCACCATCCCATCTTGAATGAATTTCCATTCTGATCATCAGAAAGGCTTCAGAAATCCAAGCTCTGAGACATTGCCATAGCTGGAAATGTCTCATTCTGAGATAATTCCAAATATTGAATTTTTGGCTAGAAAAAAGGGTACTGATAGATACCGACAAGGAACTGTGACAGTAGGTGGCTCTGTATTGTTTTGTCTGGAAAATGCTCTGTAATACTATCTCTTTTTTAATATCTATTTTATTTATTGTTCTCTGACACTCAAAGAGCTCAAGCCTTTAATTTTATGTACTTTGCATTAGAGACCACTACATTCCAAAAAGCCTATCTAAATAATTTCCTTCTAAACTTCTTATTGCACTGAATGGATCCCACCTTTTAAATAATAATTATATCATAGATTTTAGTGTCAACTTATAAGAGTTTCAGTCCTAGTCTCACATACAATTGACTAACTTTCTTTGCCTATTCAGAAACATTTCAATGCATATCTCGTTTTGCGTATCTCCTCTATTGCTCATCTTTATTTCTGCAAGTAGTATGAGACATGCAGAGAGGAAAGATCTTCTGCACAGTTTTATTCTCATCTCCTTTGATCCAGTAAGCCTGCATGATCCCCAGTGCATGTCCGTCAATCACCATGTCTGAATCTAGCATCCCATTTTTCCTGTTGAATAATAGGCTAGTGCACTAACTGAAGATTTGCACAGTACTCAGTGTCACTTTTGGATTTTAATTAGACTTTGATAATAAATTGAAGAAGAAGGCAGCAGACTGATAGCTGCAAAATATCCATTCTGAGGGCACCATTCTTGCTATGAAATTGAAGATTTTTAAATTCATTAAAAGTAAGAATTCCCCAGCTTTTCTCATGAGCTCCCTAATTGGTTCATAACCCTGCTGTAACAGTAACTTATGATCTAATATCATGTTTAGGCATTTCAGACATGAAAAAGGGATCTCATAATTTTCATTAGTTTGTAGCACTTCTAATTTACCACGCCACCTGCAGCAAATAGATCTATATTCTCCTGAATAAACCTGTGCTGCAAATGAAATTGTATCCTAGTGTCCCACTGCCTGCAAATACAATCTTAATAAAGAAGATAATATTAACTAGGATATTCATAATGCCAAAATGCACGATGGATATGAGCTTTAACATTTTCTGATGTTGCAGGCAGACAAAACTCTGCCCCTTAAGCTCAAAAACAGCTCTTCCTTAAGCTATTCAAAACTCTTTTTTTTTTTTTTCCAGCAGTCTCTACCTATCCATAGATTATTGTAGAACAAATGGTAGATTTTAAAGGAAGTGATATTAAGCAATTTAAATTCAAGATGTTATAGGACATATTGTAAGCAGTAGATGGCCATACCTGGACAGCCTTTAATGATGAGCTCTAGGGGTTTTTCTGCTGCTTTGAACCCTTCAAATGATTTATTTTAAATAGGAAGAACTGGTCTTTAGAAAACTCATGCACTCCTGCTGTTGTTGAAGGTCCAAATCTAGAATAATTATTAATAGTAATCAAATTATATAATAAAATACAATATTTTTTTTTTTTCTCTTGGAAACCTGACAATGAAGAGCACTATCACTGTTCACATTGACCTGCTCAGTCATAATGACCATGAATCATTATAATCAATACAAACTAAAAATAATTAATCACTTTAAGAAACAAAATATAATTGGTTGTACAGTTTTAGACAGAAGCATGAAAAGTATTCTATTGATACTTTCATATATTCTTTCATATATTCAAAACAAATTAATATCAGATCTCTTACCAAACACAATGTTTCTTATAAAAATCAGAACAAAGTTAGTATTTTGCATTTTCCCCCACTTCTTCTGTTTGCTCTATCTATTGAACTCTTCATAAAAACCACAGTGAAATTCATATTTTCACAGACCACTTATACTTTTTTCAGTTTTCACACACCTTTTTCCCACTTTTTCTCAATTATATACAAGCAGATTTATAGTCTTGTAACTGCAAATATCGTACATTCTCTTAATTAGTTTGAAGTTAATCGTACATGTTGGTGTTTCAAGGCAATCTGAAGAAAACCGCAACAGATTTCTCACAGTTTAACTAATTAAACAATAATAATTTTTGAGCTTTTTTATATACCATAAATACATGAATCTCTACACAAACTAGAATATATGTATATATAATTATTTTCAATTATTTTCATTTTTCATATATTTTGCTAACTGTAAAATTTTCAGAAGGAATCAAATTATATCAGAATAGAAGATTCTTGATTTTATTTTGAGTCTTCTAATGAGAGTTTGGTATAACCTACATATGAATTGCCATAGATATATTTGCACCTACATTTCAATTTGGTAAGGGTCACAGTATATCTAATTTGCTTGTTTGAACCAAGTAAGTGATTTCACAAATCACCAGAAACATATATGAATAAATGTGAATATTGTAGATCTAAGTCATTTCAAAAATAATTTACTCAGAATATAGTTTATTACACAAGGGTAATATACATCAAACAGATTATCTCATTTCTTCACTTGTTAGTTAAATGTGATTTACAAATGGCAATGGAAAACAAATGTTCTACAAACAAGCCCATTGTTTTATCCTTCCCCCTCCTCACTTCAAACATTGTTGATTAAAAAAGTTGTTTTATAAATCACAAGTAATGCTAGTAAAATTTAGCCATGGAAGTGCAAACCATTACAAAAAATAGAAGATCTAATTAAGTTCTTAGCAAACACAGTCGTACTCTAATTACAAAGCACAGGGAAGGATATATTGCAGACATCGCTAGATGAATAGGACTGTATGAGCGCACATACACACAAAACAATCTATAAAGGGATCTAACCTACCTTCTAACAGTATAATAGTAGCTATAGCATACAGCTGGCAGATGGAAATTTAAAAACCTGTGTCATGTATTGCAGGAATCACCTATAATTCTTCAGCACTGTAGTACAGCAGGAATTGCCTTAGTGTGATTTGGATGAAAAAAACCCAAAAGAATGGAATGCAAGATGCCCAGGAGAAGTGCTGTAATGATCTGGATGGATTTGGAATGTTATTATTGCAGAGAGCACTGGAGTGTTCTTTCTGATTCTTGAGAAGGTAGGTTATCAGGTGACGTTTTTACTCTGAAGTAGAATGCTACAGATCTTGCAGACTGTCTACTGATGATAATCTAAGACGGCTGAACTTTTTAGATTATTACATCTCCAACAGTCAAAATAGATCCTTAATAACTACATTCTTATTCATGTAAGAAACCTTTTCATCCCTCCAGAAATTGGATACTATTCTTTTTCTTCTCCTCCTTGACCAAGTCATTTTAGTAGCTGAAGAAAATGTGTTTAAGTTCTTTACAGTCATTGTCTGTAAACTTGCCCAGTATAAATTTCCAAGTATTTACAATGGATCTTGCTAGATAATGTTTTTTTTTTTTTTCCATTTTCAACTGATTCTAGCTTTTATACTTCAAAACTCCTCAACAATCAGATCAAAATAGAGTGTCAATAAATCACTGTGAAAAGTTCATATCCATAACAGGAAAGACAAGAAAATATGTTCACAGGATGCTATATTTTTCCATACCAAACTTTCATTCACCTTCCTTCATCCGTTCATTCTCCTGCATACTATAGAAGCAATGACAAATAAGAGCATTGTTACTCCAGCCAATTATTGCTTTTATTTTCAAATATTTTATGATGTTCTACTAGATTTCTACAGTAAAAGAGGGTTGATGTGAATCATGAATTTACTGTTATTGCTGATTTTCACTTATGAAATAATTAGGTGAAGCAGCTGACATACTGTATCACCAAATAATAGCTGTTCTTAGATTCCACATTTAAATGTTCTGTTTTTAAAAAATAAGTTAATGTAATGTAGGTATAGGGGAAAAATCAGGATACTAATGACATTTCAATGGCACATCCTAAAATGCAAGAAATAATGCTTTTTGAAAAGACAGCCAAATTTAGGTGACTTTGCCAATAGTATGTCAGAAGAATTTGTGAAGACAATTGCATCTAATATAGTAGAATCCTTTGAAGTGTGAAGTTGTTCTTTTTACTATATTGCTTCAGTCTATTGGTTTTGACTGTGGCAGAGCCTTCTGAAGTAATTTTAAAGATACCAGGTGGAGGGATAAGCAGAGACCATTTATCTGACTAAATAGGTCAAATGAGAAAAGGAACAGATGATGGAGTTTGAAATAATTTCTAAAATGGGCTATGTAGTTGTTCAAAAGGTTTTCTCTGTACATTTAAGGACACACTGACAAATAATGCCCTGACTTCTCTCTCATTCAACGCAAAGACATGAATAAAATTACAGAGTATAAAAAATGAGATGGATTCTGTCCCTGTCTTTGTTTGCATTTTGACACCTTTTTTTTTTTTTTTTTTTTCTTCCCTTTACTGAAAAACTTCAATGGGTGTAATAACATTTCAATAACACTGGAAGTATATACTTTAAGCCAAAGTATAATTTATGGTACATTTTAGAGAACAGCTACTGAGACCTGGGCGCAGTTCCAGTGCTGACATTGCAGTGCAATTGAAAGACATTGAACTATCACAGGTGTTGTTTCTTTTCTACTAGTAACTAGTGAAAGATCTTTTAACTTCCAGGGAACTTTTTAAAGTGATTAAGTAAGATGTCCTAATAATGTTCTATTTCTTAATAAAGCAGAGTGTACTGTTTCAAGGCATGTGTGTGCTATTTTTGAGCATTTAATGACTGCAGCACTTGGCAATGCAATTGAATGCACTACTGTACCTAATTCATTGCCTCATGCAACATGAAAATTTCTTTATACCTACAGTGAAACAAAACTTATCCTATTGTAGATAACTTTCAGTAATAAATCTTAGCCTATCACAGCTAGGCATTCTTGTTATGGTTGTATGAATCTGTATTTATTTCATTATCTCTACAATATAACAGATAAATTAAGAAAAAGAACCAGAATGAAAGTAAATAATTTATTTGATGAATGTCAATGATGATTGTATAGAGAACAAACCTAAAATTAAAAGTTTCAAAAGCAAGTATCAAAACTGACAGGAACTTATCATAGATTTCCTTTTCTCTTTAAGGTACCTTGGGTATTTTACAGTATGTGGTAATGTTAACATTGGATTAATAACTGCAGAAAAAGATATATAGACATAAAGAGTTATTTATATATGATTCAGTGACTTTTTGCTATTAATATTCATTAATATTTAGACAATACTAATATTCATGACAGCACTTGATAATTTCAACTGTCTCAAATATGTTTCATAGAAGAATGGAAGTGTTCAAAATACTCATTATCTGCCATAATTTGGAATTCATTTTTCAACATGTAAAAATTTTTGTTGTCCCACTTGGCTCTGTACTACAACAAAGTGTTACTTAAACTGAAGAGCTGATGTAATTTGCTCTGAAAATGAGTCAGTCAAACCATTCAACAATCTTTTTAAATAATAAACACACAGAAATTCAGAAACACATAGGCAGTTACTGCTAACAAATACTTCTATTTCTGAAGTATTTGTTAGCAGTAACTGCCTATGTGTTTCTGAATTTCTGTGGCCGTATTAACTACAGTATGGAAGGTACACAAGCAGACAGGTTTTCACAGAATAGTTAGCCAAATGCTAAAGGAAGAAAGATTATTACCTGCACCGTGTTACCCTGAGTCAGAGCCACACCACCAGTGCCTTGGCCAAAAGCAGCATCCACGGACAGGGAGCTGGCTCTGGCAGCAACCTCCCCACAGGGTGCCCAGGAGGTCCTCTCACCATGGCCACCAGCAGGATAGAGCTGCCCTCAGCCATGCTGGCACTGAGCTGGCCCTCAGCCCTGACAGTGAAACCCCCATGGGTATGTGCTTAGGAACCTTTCAACGTCTGGGAGTTTCATCCTGCACATTCCTGGGAAAGTATATTATTCTCCCGCATAGCGTTCAATTACATGTGTATTTTTGAACACGCATCACCTTATTGATTTCCTCCCCTGAATCATTTACATACTTAAGAATTCTGTGATCAAATGCTGGAGGATTAGAAATTATGCAATCACAATACAGTAAGGAATTTTAATTGACCTGCTGCCACGCTTCTTTTGATGCAGCCCAGGACATGGTTGGCTTTCTGGGCTGCAAGTGCACATTGCTGGCTTATATCCAATTTTTCATCCACCAGTAAGCCCAAGTCCTTCTCTGCAGGACTGCTCTCAATCCAATCATCACCCAGTCTGTGCTGATATCAGTGTTTTTCCCAACACTGGTGCAAGACCTTGCACTGGTCTTGTTGAACTTCATGAAGTTAAAGGCAATTTAGAAAGGAATGGCAATATTAGGGATTTTTTTTTTTTTTAGTTTGTTATTTTTCTTCTTACCTCTGTTTTTGGTTTTGTATTTTAAAAACTTATCCTATGTAGATTATAGGCATTGCTGATATGTGCATAATTTAAGACTTTATAATGCCTTACAATCACTTTAATCCACGTGGTTATGGTGTTTCCTAATACAAAGGTCTAGAGAGATGTTTGAATTGCATGTTACTTCAAGGCCAGTACATAGGTGCAGTCTAAAAGCTTCATCATTTCTGTCATGATCAGTCAGTAGTGTCATCAGGAAGCAAGAATCAAACTGTTGGAAATATTCCAACAAAATAATGTTGGATAGTTTCCAGAAAGTATATTCCAAAATACATTAGTTACCCCATCTCCTTCTGGACTGGTGGTTATTCAGAGAATGCCTTATATGCTGTACAGTGTTAGCTAGTGATTCTCTGTGTGTTATCTATGCCTCACCGCATCATGGACTGTCCCTGGTATCTGACAGCAAATAACTAGAAATATAATAATGATTTTGTTAGAGATTCCTGTGTAATTTTTATCTGCCGTCAGCTACGCAAGGGCGTTGGCATAAGACCGTATTTCTGTCCCATGTAGATTTAGAGTGGGATTGCATGACTCCCAATGTTTTCTGCAGATCATGACCCTGGTAATGAAAGAGTTATCTCAGGATTTAAAGTGATAACTTTATCAATCACTGAAAAATTGAATAATAAGAAATAAAATCAGAGAATTAAAGAGATGAGGTGGAGATAACTGGGAAGAAGACTAAACCTGTATCAGTTGTATTCATGAAATAAGGTAGAGCTTGACTGACTGCAAGAAAGTACTGGAATCCTGAACCCACTCTCATATTAAGAAACACTGGATTTTATGAACTTTATTGCACATCCTTTACTTGGACAATAGAAGTGAACAATTAATTGGATGGTAGATCTTCAAATAATTGTTGCCTTTATTTTGGGCACTTTTGTCATAGTAAATGAGTATTTTTACCTAAATGATGAGTCAGGAATAAAAGTTACATATTTAAACTGATGAACTTTATGGCAATCAACATAATAGCTTTTTACTGGAACTGTATCAGAAGTAAATTGCTCTCATGATTCTCTCTGAACCAAATCCAAGAACAAATTCATTTTCTGTTGTGTTCCAAAAAATCCGGCCCTCTGCAGGGTACAGTACAGTGTGTAAAATTGCATAGTGGGTTTTGCGCATTTTCCTTTTTCAGACAGTGATTCAGAAAATTGATTTTTTTCTCCATTCTCTCTCCTTACCTCTTATGTTGTCTTTTAATTTCTCAAGTCATACTTTCCCTGCTTTTTTCATATTACAGACCAAAGGATTCTGTGATCATTGAAAAAAGCAACATATTTCACAGGCGTCTCTAATTTTCTTGCTTTTATAGGTTATACACTTTTTTAAAAAAGCAACATTTTCACCACTAATCCTGAAATTATTTTAAAGAATAAAACAGTGTATAGATACTGTGTAAAAATTTTTGCTTATTTTAAAGCATGCAAATGAAAAAAAATATACATTTATAGAGTGCTTTTTGATGACAGCAAAGGTAAAATTATTGTGATCAGCTGGAGTGTATAAACTCAAATTCAGGTAAAGCAAACTCACCAGGCAGTTTAGAAAATGGAAATCTACTAATGTTCTAGATGAAAAGGAATCAAATGCATTTCTTTAAAGTATATTATATCTACTGACCATAATTTCAAGAAATAGTAATTTTTCTCATCTGTACTTGTCTAATGCGGCAACACAAATATGCAAATGAGAGCTACAGACATACCCTCAATCTAGCTGTGACAGAATCAAAAGTCTATTTCTGGTACATACTTCTGTGGAAGTTCAGGAAGTACCATTTTCAACAGATATGCTGATAGGTTTGTTCCCTTCTTCCTCCCAAAAACTTTTTCTTCCATATGGACACTTTTCATCCACTTCTGCTCTTCTCCCCAAAACCTTTTAGGCACAGAAGGTAATAGTTTTAGAGGTTGATATTTGTTAATCAATCTGACGCTATAAATAAAGCATAGTTGGTTAGCTCTTAGCGTAGTTAATTTGTTGGGCTAAAATATCTGAATACATAGGTGAGATATACGTAGCATTAGAAAAGCCATGTTATGTTCAAGGTACCTGTTACTGACATTTACTCATATGACAGTGCTTGATGAAACTATGTTCCTTATTTAACAATTCGGTAAAAGGGATTTTCATCATTGTAAGTATACACTCCCATGAAATATATACATATATATATCTTTTTTTTTGATGTGGAGTTCTGTATCAGGAGGGACACTATGTAATTTTTAGGTTTTGTCCTTATTTATCACCATTCTTCTCTATTTTTAATTGGCAATAAACTAAATTAATCTTCCCAAAGTTGAGTCTGTTTTCCCTGTGATGGTACGTGTTAAGTGATTTCCCTGTCTTCATCTCAACCCATGAGTTTTTTCATTTCATTCTCTACCCTTGTCCTGTTGAGGAGGGTGAATGAGAGAGCAGCTGGGTGGGCATCTTTTCAACCCACAATGTCAATCTGAAAGTTCCATCAAAACTGAAATAAATTCACCCTTTTTTCAGTTTAGAAAATTCTATGTTTGTTTGGGTTTTTTTATAGATTGCTAGAATGAGTATTTTCACCAGGTTCTAATGACAGACTCATGAAATCTTCCAGTAAGATTTTTTGCACCTGTTAAAAGGGGACATTTTAATCTTTGAGTTAAAATACAGCCTCTATTAACAACAGAGGTAAACTGCAAGCTGAATCCAGAGCTTCTCTTGACAGAATCAGGAATGGTTCTCAATAACAAAAATAAATTAGATCAAACCAATGTGGTGTTGATTTTGCACAGACAAAACTAAAGTGGTCTTTTGCCAAATTTGTGGTCAAAAAAGAGTAGTGAGAGAAAAGTCCTCTCTCTTATTTCTTTTTTTTTTCTTTTTTTTCTGTTTTCATTTTTTTCTTTCTTTCATTCTTTTTTCTCCTTTCCTTTCCTTTCCTTTCCTTTCCTTTCCTTTCCTTTCCTTTCCTTTCCTTTCCTTTCCTTTCCTTTCCTTTCCTTTCCTTTCCTTTCCTTTCCTTTCCTTTCCTTTCCTTTCCTTTCCTTTCCTTTCCTTTCCTTTCCTTTCCTTTCCTTTCCTTTCCNTCTTTTTTTTTTCTTTCCTTTCCTTTTCTTTCTTTTTTTTTTTTTTTTTTTAAAATAGTGAAAAATTTTGTCCATGTTCATGGAATATAACAATTACATCTTTACCCAAACTTGTTTTACACCTGTTTTAGCTTGCTTTGCTTATATACAAATTATTACATAACATACAAGAATGTTCAAAGCACAAATGCTTTAACTTAAATTTTCAGAACCTATACAGTTTAGACAAAGGGGAAATAATACCAAGATATAGTTTGATCAAGTTCCTCATTTTTCAAAACCACTGATCATTAAATATCCATTAAAAATAAAAAACCTAAATGGAGCAGTGCAATTCTAAAGCTGCTTAAAAAGGAGAACAATAAAAGAAATAGAAAAGTGGAAAAGAGACGAAATCTTTATTTTCTTTGACAAAACTTCGATTCATAAATGCTATGAAAACGCTTAACTAGTAAAGAAGTCACTGGTAGCAAGAATAATTATTAAATATTTCAGTAAGGGGTCATTATTATTGCCCTTAAATAGGCAAAAGTTTCTTCCTGAAATATATCCTTCAACAATATGTTTGCTAATTAAATTCATTCATCAGCTGCTTTGAATCCCAAAGAGCTGGTAAGTCTGACTGCAAAACTGTGGTAGATTGGAACCTCCACATAAAACTCATACAACTGCAGATGAATAAAAGCATGAACTTTTTAATAATCCATTGAATTCAGTATCAGATAATGCATAGGTAGACAATTCTGCAACTCTAAAATGGCAGATAGCTAGGAGACTTGCCTCTAAATATATTTATTGCTCAGAGGAAAAGCTTTCAGAACATGTCAAGAGTTTCTTTCCAGTATTTTTTTCTGTCTGACATGATTTAACCAATTTTCATCACTTGCCTAATGTAAGTGTAACATATACATAATTTCTATGGTCACATGCACAGTATTCATACCAAGTCACGGCTGCTGAATACATGTAATGAAGATGATTGCAGTTATACAGTTTTAGTCAGAATTTTTTCTTAATATTTAATTAGCTGTGAAAGTAGAGCTCTCCCCTGGAGATTCTGCTGTTTTTCTAGAAAGAACAACTTACTACCTACCCTGGATATTGAGCACTGTTCTTACTTTCCCAGGTCAAGTAACTTTGGCTCTTCATTTACACACTTGCTGTTTGCCCATTCAACTATCTGCTTTGTAGTTTTTAGAGAAACTTGCACAAAACTCATTTCAGTCTCTGGAAAAATTATGGAAGAATTTAGCAGTATATGAAGGACCAGAAAGTGACTGGAAAAAAAATCAAATGATAAGTTGTGCTTGACCAGCCTGATTATTTCTGTGATGTAACAACTTGTTCAGTGTACAACAGTAGAGCTGAGGATGACATCTATCTTGACTTTAGCGAGGTGTTTGACATGGTCTCCTACAAAATCCTTCTTGATAAACTGATAAGATTTAGTGACAACAGGTGAAAAAGTGGCTCAAATGCCAAGCTCAAAGTTGAACTGGTGACCAGCCCCAAGTGGAGCTTCTCACGGGTTAATAGAGGGTCTGATACTATTCAGTACCTGTATAAACAACCTGGATGACAAGATTGAATGTACTCTGATGAAATCTGTGAATGACACCAAACTGAGAGGAGAGATAGATACGCCAGAAGGAACAGCCACTGTACAGAGAAGGTTTGGCAAGCTGAATGACTGGGCTGACAAAATTACATGAGTCTTAACAAAGGTAAATGTGAATCCCTGTACCTGGGACTGAATAATCCCAAGCAACAGTAGAGACTGTGCTGTGACTGTCCAGGGTGCAGTTCTGCTGCAAGTGACCTTGGCATCCTGGTGGACAGCCAATTAAACAGGAGTCAGCAATGTGCCTTTACAGCAATAAGAGCAAACCATGTCCTGAGCTGCATCAGCAAGAGTATAGCCAGCAGTTCAAGGGATGTAATTATTCCTCACTCTATTCAGGATTTGCAAGGCTACATCTGATACTGTGTCCAGTTTTGGCCCTACAAGTTCCAGAGAGAGATTGAAAAATTGGAAAGAGTCTAACAGAAGGTCACTAAGTTGTTTATAAAGTTTGAGAATTTGACAAATGGAGAAAAGTGGAGGAATTGGATTTATTCACCCCAGGGGACAATGGGAACTAATCAATCTTCAGGTATCTAAAAGGCATTTATAGAGAAATGAAGGTACTCTCTTCACAAGGTTGCAGGTGTTGAGAAGCAACAGGCACAAGTTGCTTCAGGAGAAATTCTGCCTGGCTATGCATTCTTCACTGTAAGAACAACCAAACTTTGGAAAAGACTGTCCAAAAATTCAAGACTCAGCATGACAAGGCCCTGCATAACATAGCCTAGGGCTATACTTTCAACAGATGGTTTGATGAAATGATGCCCAGAAGTCCCTTCCAGCCCAAAATTTTCTATGATTTCTACTAAATAAAAGCAAAACAAAATAAATAGGTATTGTATTTTATTAACAATATTCTTAAAGTAAGTTAAAATTTGAAAAACCCCAAGCATTTCAGTTGTAAGGCTTAATGCAGAATTTTACTACTTATGTATATACAGAAAAAATATTCAATCTCTGTTAAGCTTGTACAGGCTTTAATTTTCTCAGCTCATTTCCCATTCATTCCTATGAGTGTCCTTTGAGATTAGTCTCATTATTGTTAGTTCTATAAGGCTACAAGCTGAAGGCCCTAAGAAGCATAGGTCCTTGCAATACCAGGCACTGCTCAAATATAATAGAATGCCCATTTCTATCCCCACGATTCTTAAATGCAATTTAAATTGTAATCATAAAGACTTCTTATTTTCCGTGGGGTTTTTTGGTTTTTGTTTGTTTGTTTGTTTGTTTTTGTTTGTTTGTTTTTTTAATGTTTAATTGCATGTAAATGTTTACCATATTACATTTCTCTGGGTACAAATATTTAAACAATTTGACCTTTCTTCATAAACTCTCTTCATCTCAATCAAATTTGTCGTTCTTTTCTGAATGACCTTCAGCGTCTTTATATCATTCTCATATTGGCACTCCACTTATTAATAGTAATACTTTAGAAAAAAACAGGTGATCACCTCAGATGGTGAAGAACAATATAATGTAACTCTCATCAAAATACCTCTATTGCTTTACATTAGTTAATGATGACTTCTATCATATAAATAGATACTCCCTGCTTCATCTTTGTATGGAAGATTAGTCAACCAGAATTTTGGGGAAAAAGAAAAAAAAAAAAATCAAGAAAAGAGTGAGATAAAAAGTAAGATAGAATGATACTTGGCCAAATGGTGATATAAATTGGCATAGCTTCACAAGCAAAAAATTAAGTAGCTAGAGTCATATTAGTTATAACAAATAATATTTTCCTAGGACTACCTATGTTTGCTTACTGCACTCACTGCAAAATTAATGTATAGTTTCACTAAGTATTACCACCTATTTTACTACAGTTACTTGTTTTAGACCATTCTACTGTCTTACCTTGAATATTGAAAGAACTATTTGGGATTTGTGTTTTGGAGAACCATTGTCTTCTAAATTACCCTTCATATATCAGGTTTTGTCTGTGGATCTTTCCAGTATCCACATCCATGATATGTAATTAATATCTAACATGTTAATTTAAATCAAATTAAAATAAGCCCAGTGTCAGAAAATGTAAACTATTTCATTTTTCATTGAATATACTCTGGGACATTGTGAGTAAGAAGGAGAAAATTTATGGAAGAAAGAGAGGTTTCACATGTATCATGAACTGAAAAAGATGTTCAAATTTAGCAGGCTCAAGGGAAAAAGAAACCCTCTTTGATGACTGTCATCTTCATAGGACCGCTTAAGAATTCTGGCAATAGATAAAAGAAGCAAGACTTTTGGTGAAATCACTTACGTTAGTAGAAATTTACCATTAGTATTCGTCTGAATGTTCTGTCTTACATAGGACAAATTATCATGCTGGTTGTTGCTACTACTATTGCAATTTTACTGTAAGCAAACAGGAACAGTGCAAAATAGCTGTTGAACTACTTAAAATATTATTTCAATGCTTTACATAACATATGAATTGTATTTTTACTGCTATAATCAGATAATCAAAAGTGAGATTATTAGGTCTACTGTGTTTCTTGATGGAAGTGTGTAGGAGATTACTTTTTGCCAGATATGTTAACAACTTGAGTGTTTATTTAACTTATAAGTTAAATTTATACTTAAAATAATAATGGGGTTTTTTTTGTTGTTATTAGCCCTTGAGATGGCACCAATGTGGTTATAGAATCATTTAGGTTGGAAAAGACCTTTAAGATCATCAAGTCCAACCACTAACCTAACCTTGCCATCCCATAACCACTAAACCATGTCCTCAAGTACCTCATCTATCCTTCTTTTAAATACGTCCAGGGACGGGGACTCAACCACCTCCCTGGGCAGCCCATTCCAGTGCCTGACAACCCTTTCTGTGAAGAAATTTTTCCTAATGTCTAACCTAAACCTGCCCTGGCACAACTTGAGGCCATTTCCTTTTGTCTTGTCACTTGTCACTTGGGAGAAGAGACCAACACTCACCTGGCTACAACCTCCTTTCAGGCAGTTGCAGAGAGCGATAAGGTCTCCCCTCAGCCTCCCTTTCTCCAGACTAAACCTCAGTTCCCTCCTCATAAGACTTGTGCTCTAGACTCTTCACCAGCTTCATTGCTGTTGTTGCTGTTATACCAGTCTTTTGTATTTTGGTACATTCTAAGCCTTTTACAAGATCTATTTCATGATGTGCTTCCTGAGCTCTGAGCAGGAAGAGAGAGAGTACCTTGTCCTGCAGCATTTTATTTATGAAAGCATTGTTCCAGTGTACTTAGTGTGTTAGAGAGGGAATAAACATGGATCAAGTGCTGTTACCAACATGCATTTTTTCCTTTTAAACACTTCATTGTGTCTAAAGTCTGTAGAAAGCATAAAAACTAGGCTTTCTGCCAGTCACTACACAACTCTGTCTCACTGCTTTCAAATTAATTTTACATTTATTCAGACCTGATGTGCAGATACCTTTTAATTGACAGCACCTGGCCTAACTTGCATCATGAACATGGCTTGTGAAAGGGAAATTTAAAGGTGTTCAAGGTACTACCACCCTAAGCCATAACTAATATAGTAGCTGGAGAATTCCTGTGCAAACTTACTAATATATTTAGAAAGCGTCTCATTGTTTTAAGGATTCCCAGACATCTAGTAGCAAGGAAAATAAATCTTTTTATGTGTATAAAGTCTTTCATCTTCAGACATCTCCAAACGCTTCGGGTATTAAAAGCACTATACATATCACCACATAAATGCTCAAATCTCTAGAAGACAAGACTGCAGACATGTTGTCACACTGTATGTGTGAATGAGGCATTTGGTCAAGGGCAAACATCCATGTTAAAGGCAATAGTGTGGAAGAGATACTGTTAATTTAACCAACATGAGATCTTGGATTTTAAAGCTGAATCTAAAAGTGCATCTGAAATCCTTCCCAGCAGCTGGTTAATATTTTCTTCTTATTATTATTCCTATTATACTTTTACAACTGAAATCTCTTCCCTTCAGTCTTTGCATCAAAGATGCATTTAAATGACAGTTTTGCTGATGTCTGGGCAATTTCATCCTACCTTATTATTGTAACTATATAATTTTCATAATGAACTGCTGCACATTTACCTTGAGAACTGCAGATTCTAACTTCTGAGGCTTTCCAGTCAGGATATTACAAACTTCTCCAGAATCATTTCTTTTCAATGACGGCAAAAGTGGTATTATTCAATTAATTAGATATCCAGTCTTCTTTCTATGGAATAGGCAAAAATAATTCAGAACTTTAAGATTTAATAGAAGAAAAAAATTAAGGATGAGAAGGAAGTAGTGGCAAGTATAGCAACTTTACTTATTCTTGCAAATAATCTGTCTAGTTTTCAAGTTGCTAAAAATAATTTCAAAGATGGTAACAGGCATAGAGTTTGATTTGTTTCAGATATCAATTCATGTGTTCAGTCACAATTGATACACACACAAATTCTTGCATTTTAAACTCACAGTTTAGGTTTATATCTTAGCTTTTTCAGTAATACCACTATTGGAAACTTCTGAACTTCAGATTAATGCTTTAGGCTTCTCAGGTTATATATTAACATGCACCATTATGGTACTTGTGGTCTGATCAAGTCATACTCTAGTTTCTCAGCAGAAGCATAGTTGCAAATTAAAAGAATCATTACTGTGTCACAGTTATCTCCCCCTCCCCTTGAACCTTGAACTTAAGTCAGTATTTGTTACAAGTTCCAACAAAGAGCAAAACATTAGTGTCCAGATAGATCTGCAATATGTTTATTTGCTTAAACAGAAAATTTATTGCATATAGATATCCAATGTTCAAATATACCTTTCTGAATTGTACTGTTTTCAAACAAACACCACCTAAAATCAATATGACCTTTAACAATATGATGAGATAATAAAATAGGAGACATTATGGGGGATAAATTTATGGTTTCTGTCAGGATAGGGTGCAGCATGAAGTTTTTCAAAACTCTATTAAATACAATCAGTAAAATTCAAAACCAGAAATAGACCAACATCAAATGTTTGAAATCACTACATACCTGAATGGTCTTGGTCCAAAGTCACTGCTGAACTGCTTGAACTAACTAAAAAATATTTCCTTTCAGAAGTAGCCCTGATTTTATTTTTATATGTATACATATTTCTTGTAATGCATCTATGTGCATAAGTAAAATGAAAGAATTCAGTGTACATTGTGTTTTTAAACTGACAGTTGCACATAATTTTTAAGTGACTCATTCCAAAAGTTCTTTTTGTTGCATATGATAAGGGACAGTATACCCAAGTTCCTCATATTTATGGTAAATATCTTAACAACTCTATAAAGGAAGATATGGTACAGGAGGAATTTAAATCAATGCTGTATTTCTCAAATAAATTAACCTAGTACACTTTGAGAAACATACAGAGATTACTGAACTGTGGCCTGCATTAAAGTGCAGTTAAGACTAGATAATCAGGTAATCACAATAATTTTCAATTAAAAAATGTCAAATGTTGGGGCTTTCTATACAAGGGACAACAAACATGCAAACAAAGGAAAAATATTGCTATCGACTGGGAATTTCTAGAATACTAACTTAGAGTGCTCCTAACATAACTGAATGAGCAATTGTCCACTCAATGGCTGACAATGGGAACATGAGCATTTAAAAATCTTCAGAAAAAATTACATTGGAAAGAAACATGTGTTATCAAAACCTTTATTTGAGACTTGGCCTGGATACCTAGCTGTGATTTCTTTGGGTGGTTGTTAATTATCTGCATGTACTTATCAGGGGGTTAACTTCTGTTTTATTTAGTAGTTAAATGAAACATAATCTAAATCAGTAAATGATAATTTTATTATCTCCTGTAAATCTCACAGTCCATTTGGAAATATATGTTTCCATTTCCAATTTTGTGTAGTATAGAAGTCTTGTAATTAGTGATGCTGCCCTGGCCCATTTCGTTACCTGGGCACTAGTTCTCCAATACAAATGGTGTCCAGGACACTGGATCTAAACAGAGGGCAATGGAAAAGAGACAATTCACTCCTTTCTGGGATGTTTTCCAAACAAATAGGAGAACGATTTTAATCTGAGTAGTTTAAAACGTTAAACTGAGTAGTTTTTAAAATCTAACTACATTTTAATATGATTGAGAACAACTTTCTTCATGCTGCAGTGAACATTGTAGTTTCTTGTTTCTTTCACGTAAAAATTTCTGAGACTGTTGAAATATTGCTTTTCAGGTTTTGAAGGAAAACTATCTTTAAATTAAAATCTGGATAACATATGATGCTGTTCCTTTAATTATTTTTATTAAGATGGAAAAATCAGTGTTTATAAGAAATGACGGAATGTTAAAATATGCACTACTATTAAAAGTCATATTTATGCTTTTTTTCATGCTGAAATCCTAGAAAACAGCATCCCTGCAATCATGAAAGTATTTTAATTCACAAAGTATGCCATAAAATATTCAACATTCTACGTTACAAAAGAAGTGAATGTTAACATACTAACATTGCCATAGTGAATACACAACAGTCTTATAATATGAGATGGTAATTAGTGCTATAATTACAATACCTAGCAGCTAAAGACACTTGCTGTGGCAAATTCATTGTTATGAACAAATAGTAACATGCCTAGAAGGCCAATGTGAAATATTCTTCGAGTTTTCCTTTAAGAGAATGTTCTGGTATTGTCATCACTCATCCTATGATATGGAATATAGCTGTTTATAACTAAACATAAATTAAAAGAAAATCGACTATGTAAGCCATAAGGTATTTTTTTCTTTGAAATCTCTGAAATTGTTTGGGCACAACAGTTTATTGTTCTAAGGTGGGGTACATTTAGATTAACTGAAGCACCAGCCTCTCCTACATGGGAAAATACCCTTTTAGTAACAGAAAAGTGTAAAAGTGAGATGTTAAGTAAAGAAGCTAAAAACGTCTCCCCCCCCCAGTCAGAGTTTAGAAGGAATATTATTAGAAGGAAAATTTATTTGAAATAGCATGTGCATCCACTGTAAATCTGTTGGAATAATTATTTTTTGTTGAATCAAAAAGAAGGTTAAAAGTTATTTTGAAGTCCTTGCTGAATCAAGCAGAATCAGAAATCAACATAACACATTTGTCCAGTTACTGATTCAACGAAAAACTGACATCTCCTGGCAGGATCTGAATCAGCATGAAGCCTCTGTGTTTACTAGAGCCTGCAGAGCAGCCTCATGTCACACCTGCCTTTTCATGCGAACATCATTCTCTTTGTTTCACTGTCAGATTTGCCATCATGTGCAGTGGGAACATTCTCTTTCTTTACCTTAGCCTGGTATTGTGTGGTTTTGTTTTGTTTTTTTTTCCCCCCTAAGAAATTCATTAGGTAAAATATTCCAAGTGAGTACTTACTCTTCTGCAGTAGACAGCTAGCTTTGTTTCTGCCAGAAGATCCTGCAAAGGCCCGGTCAACCCAAGGTCTTCCTAGTTCTCTCAGTGGTGAACATCACTCTGTGGATGTGCACATCCATGTGCTGTGGGAAGTGCAGAGTGTGCAAAGAGATTCTCTGCATCCCCACCCCCACCCCCCATTTTGTTGATCATTATTATGGCATTGACAGACACATAGCACCACAGTTTGGCTTCGTTTACATCTTCAACTCCTGCATGCTGGATTGAGGAAACTGGAGAGATGTTGAAACATTGTTCTCAGAAACAAAGAGTGCCTGTTCTCCAGCACTGGTGTCCCCCACATTTTGATGGAGTAAAAGCCCAGAATGGACTTATCAAAGCAATTAAAAGAAATGTTACTGACATGAAATAGAACTCAGCCAGACCTGCTTCAATCAGAACTAACTTAAAGCAGTACTGAAATGGAAGACTAGATTGGTTCAACCTTTTGAAATTAACGCCTGAAACTCATAAAAAGGTGGAAGAAAATCTGTTGGAGAAAATCACTTTGAAAGCAAATCTGTTGTTTGTATTGCTAGTGAGCCAGCATGCTAACTGCTATCAAATGCTTAGGCATACTAGAAAATTTAGACTGGATATAGTTCACCTAATGGGGATGTAAGCAGCCAAATCTCATTTGAAGCCCAAAGACTGTTCTGTTTTATTTTACAGAAGTCTTTACTTCCTTTTAGATTTCTAGTTTCCCAGGTTGCTAGATGCCATGTGTGTCCTGAGCAGCTTGTTCTCCAGACTAGATTTTCATTGCAATTCAGATTTAGACAGACAGCTGCCTAAATTCTATCTAAATATCTAAAAAAGTTAAAAGAAAAAATAAATCACAAGCCAAGCTTGATTTTAATCAGGAAATTGAGCGTGTTTTACAAGAGTTTGATGATAGTTATTGCAATATCTTTCTTGCATCGTCCACATTAACAACAACAACAACAACAAAAAAGGGGGGGGGATGACACACCAAACCAACCCAATAACAAAAAAAACCAACCTCAGAGCCAGATTGTCAGAGCCTAGAGCTAGGAATAGAATTTCAAAAGCATTCAGTACTCAGCAGGTACCAACACTAGATAACTTATTGTTGTGAACAGTTTTGAAAATCTGCCCTGAAGAATTTGCAATCACAGATCCGTAAAGAACAATTCTTTGGTAGTAGGTGGAGTGCCACCTAGTCATTCAAGTGAAGCCAGTTACACAGTCTTATTAGGCCTGATGAAGAGAAAGTTCCAGAACAGTTCCAGAAATTCTAAAATACCACTAATACCCTCAAAAAAAGCAATCAATAAAAACTCATCATGGTCTTCTTAATTTATAATAATAATTTTTTAAAAAAAGAGAGAGATTTAAGAATGTAATGAGATTAGTATATACCATTAACAGTTCCTTCATGGTGTAGTTTTTAACAACTATGATTGTTAATTCTTTCCTTTCTTGTAACACCACTCAATTTTCTCCATTGTCTCTAACTCAGTATGATGTAAATTAAGGACCACTACTTTCCTTTCCACTATTGTTTTAGTAATTGTTCTGCTTATAGACACATAAGTGTCTAAGTGGATGTCTGACTTAGGACTATATGAGAGCTGTTACCATCCAGTCTCTTACTCCTGTTCTTTTAATAGTTATTATATACATTCCCTATTTTCTTTATTCTTACTGAAGCTGAAGGACTTGGACTACAGTCCAGTGACATGAAAAGTCTTATTAATGCCAATGTTTTATAATTAAAGTCTGATTACTGTACTTTGTGGGTTCCACACCTTTCTTGTCCTTATTTAATCATTTCCATCTACACCTTTATTGACACAGTGCTATGTGTTACTAACGTCAGTGAAATTGTAGAATATTTTCCTCAAAAGGTGATGAATAGTTGGCAACTTTTTTTTCTTACAATATAAACTGAAATTGTTCTAATACCCCAAGTAAAAACTCCTATCCCATAAGTGAGCTGTTACACTTTAATTTAAAACCAAAAATTACAATTTTGCGCTAAAGTAAGAGTGTCACATGTGGGGTTGTACTGGTAAAATTATATTTATGTCTTATGGGATACTGGTTTATCCATTTTTTTCTTTGTGTTATATGCTTAATTAAGTCAATCATATGCTAAGTAATATCGATCCATGTTCAAATGGACATGGTGACTAACATTACCATGACAAAAGCAAGCCAAATGCAGTAGCCTCTCATTTCTTTTCTAAGAAAATAGGGGAGCAGATGCTCATCCAGTAAATGAAGGGTAAATGCAGGATTTCATTTAATATCATCTGTGAAAGAAGTAGTAAATGTCCATTTCCCACTCTCATCTTCTGAGAATTTAACCAGTTCCAATACAATGGTACTGGGTGGTTGATGTTTGTTAGCTTATATCATTCAATTGCTGTGACTAACTTAAATAATGTAAGCTTTCCAGAGAGTTAATATCTTTATATGCAATTCTACAGGATGAATCAGTGAAACATGCACAAAGGCTGATGTTTTCTTCTATTTTCTGCTGGGATTAAGAATAATTCCTATATATATACATTTATCCCTCCCTTCCCAATTTCTGTAGTCACCCACTGATTTCACCCTTTTTGAACTCTGTAGAATTTTTTCCAATAGCAATAAAACTGGTTTGTGTTCTAGTTTTCTGAACACCCAAATATTACTAGTGATTACTTTTCTTTTTGACAGTGGTTTGGTTTAAACTTTAGATGGCTCATTAACCTAAGAATCTTATTAAAATATTTCAGATAAACAAAGGGAACATTTGCTAATGACACAGTCTACTTGTTCTAGCAAAAAAAATATCATTCTACTAAATCTTACCTTTTAGAGATGTAAATAAAGAGGACTCTGTGAATATAGGTTTCTGTTTCTCCCACAGAGTTACAAAAATTAGTCACTTCCACATTGTTTCTATTTCTTTCTTAGAACTATGTCCAGATGGGTTCTCTGAAGACACCAGCAAATATCTGGGGATGGGCAAGAAAAGGGCCAGAAGCTAGAATTATGAACCGTGATCATTTCAACATCTCCATTGTACTCAGTTGAAACATAATTAAAAGTTATCACCAGCAGAGAATCTTTGTTATCAGGATCTTGGCAGCTTTTTAGAAGTGAGGGTAGTTGCATATTGCATTGGAGACACTGGTTGTTCACCACCTGGTCAGAGACAGATGATCTGATCTTCCAGTCACGCAGTATGTTGTTGGTCTGTATAGGTTTTCTTTAATAAATGATAAACAAGGATTTTTTAATTGATTTTTAAGTTTTAACATTGTTAGTAGTTAGATTGCATCAAAGATTTACCTCCTAATTCAAACTATTTAGGATGAAAAAACGGCAAAATATCTGTAAAATTTAGTATATGCTCCCACAACAGTCCAATGATTATAGAGTTATGAAGTGAAAAAAAAAGGGAAAACTTTTTCAGTAAACATGAAAGTACTTGTTCTCTACAGCTACCTGAAAGAACGTCGTTGAGAGGTGGGGCTCAGTCTTTCTTCCTGTCCTGGCTCTGGCTAGGACAGAGTTAATTTTCACAAGGAGCCAGGCCAGGT
>VXBL01010368.1:1009318-1084700 GCA_013400195.1 Aramus guarauna
GAGCCAGGCTGGGGGGGGGGGGAGGGGGGGTGGCGCGCTATTCCATACCACGTGACGTCATGCTCCCCATAAAAGGGGCTAGTCAGGGAAGGGTGGGTTCAGCGTGGCTCCAGGGCGGGCTGAGTGTGGGCTGGGCTCGGCTCTGGGTGGTCGTCGGGTCGGTAAGTTGCCTTGTGTTATCACCTGTTGTATATTCTGCTGTAAGTACTGCTGCTGTTTCCCTCTCCCTTGCTGTCCCAGTAACCTGTCCTTTCCCCAACTCACGGGGCTTTGCCTTTGTGTTTCCGTTCTCCTCCCCATCCTGCCGGGGAGGGGTGAGCGATTGGTGCGTGGTGCTCGGCTGGGGCTGAACCATGTCATTTCCCTAGTAACAAGTGATAGGACGAGAGGAAATGGCCTCAGGTTGTGGCAGGGGAGGTTTACACTGGGTATTAGAAAAAAAATCTTCACAAAAAAGGTTCTCAAGCACTGGAACAGGCTGCCCAGGGAAGTGGTTGGGTCACCATCCCTGGAGGTATTTAAAAGACATGTAGATGTGGTGCTTAGGGACATGGCTTAGTGGTGGACTTGGGAGTTTTGGGTTAATGGTTGGACTTCATGATCTTAAACATCCTTTGCAACATAAAAGATTCTATGAATCTACTTTACTCTAAGGTATTTTTTCAATATATCTCTAAAATCATGGGGATCATACTGTGATGATCTCTTTCTGCCTTTGAGTCACCATGTATTACCAAAAGACTTTACAATGTAAAATGCATGATTGTTTTAGGCCTTTGGTTTTTCTAATCCAAACAGTTTCTAAGCAAAACTATCAAACAGAACATGCTAATAAAGTAGCTGGGTGATTTTTTTATCAAGTGGAATGTCATCTGCATGAGAATAATTCCACTTTTATTTTCTCTAAAATATCCTATATTCACATGTTCTCAGCAGAGACTAAAGGAGTGTAACTTCACTGGATTTGCATATAATTTATGGTAAAACATAATGAAACTCCAAACAGTTTAAGTAGATTGAATAAACACTGAAATGTGAACACCTTACCAAGCCCAAAGACAAGATCTACCAAGAGAGTGACTTTTGCTTATTGTCGTATTGCTGGAAAGCAACCACTTAAACTAGTTGATAAAAACTTTGCATCATAGGAAGGTCTGCAAGAAAAACACATCAGCCTAACTCATCTCTATTGAGATATATAATAAAAATATGATTGCATTCTATTTGATTTTTAGTTTTATTTAGAAGGCAAATAAACTTGATCTTGTTCAATGTGATTTTTCATCTTTCCTAAAACAGAAGAATTTTTCAGGTTAGAGATGGAGATTTAAATTATGAATCATCTTTGGTTAGCTCCTGCTGAGTAGCATGTCTTGTGTTACCTATGCTTCTGAATATCTGAGTGATGCCCTTCTGCTATACAGGAGATGTGCTGTCACACATTTTGGACTCAGTTTCAGCAACTGGAATTAAAGATGGTTAAAATAACCAATGTAAGTGTTAATCTTTTGGCATCTTCTGAGATGATCTGTGTGGGTTTGTCCTGGGATCCACTCAATTTAGGCTTGTTACATTGCTTAGTGTATTCAGTATAATGATTCTATCTTGGTATTATTTAATGTGTTATAAGTGTTTTGTCAGGGAAGGACTAGGAACATAATATATTAGCATTATAATTCCTGACAGACTTAAGAATTACAATAAAAATTTCTCATACTGCTGTGCTTGCTATAAATATTGCATGAATACCCAATATAGGAGTACCACCCATTCAAACTTAATATGCTTCTGCACAGTGGAAAAATGAAGCTGCTTTCACTGAAAGTTGTAAGAGTTTACTCTGTGGATGAATTAATATGTTGGGTTGAGACTTTTTTCTAAGGAATTAATGAGCAGCTTTGCCTCAAGCAACTAACTCTCCCAAATGGCGATTAGTTCATTAATCCCCAGGAAGTGCCTTAGGCAGAGTTTCTTAACTGTGTAAGTATTTCCAACTGACATCAGGAGCAAAAATAGTCAGACTTCATAGGGTTAACATAATTCCTAGCATTATTAATCTATGATTGCTTAAAATAAGCATATATGTGTAATAATCCTAATAAAATACTATTTTACAATATTAACATACAGAAATTTGCTTTTATAAGTAGTTCTTTTTTATTTCTGTATTACATAAAAAATAGAAAATAATGAAAATTAATAATGACATGATTAACCCCTATTTTATATCTTCAGAGTACTTTGCAGACAATTAATTAGTATGAGTAAGGTCCTAGTGACACTGGTGATAAAAGTGAAGTGGTTTGTTCGACAGCAAATATCAACTCACTTGAGAAATTAATCTTCATACCAACATAAGTGATTCTCTCAAAGATACTGGGTTTGTCTCTGGAATTAACATTATCATTTTTTCAGAACACAAGGGCAATTTCAAAGAAATACTGCATTGCAAAGCTGTTTCTGTTCTCATTCTTGCTTCTTAGCATTGTAGTTCGGATATAATTCTATTTCTTAGAAAATTCCAGTGAAAAGTTACCTGTGAGAACTACCAGTTTCCTGTTCAGAGTTTCTCAACTTGGAGAAGGACTGGTAAACAGTTAATACAATCTCAATATCCACTTTATATAGCAAAACTTAACCTTCAGCACACGTACTGAATGTCTTCCTCCAACACTTTTCCATTGGAAGTCCTATGGCATTCATCAATAGTTTAACTTTCTATATTCTAAAATTCCTTTTGTTTAGTAATCTACAGGGGATTTGAGTTTAAAGATGTTAATCTAAAGAAATTTCTTGCTTTTTGATTCCAAGGAGAATGTATTTAGTCCTAGTGATTTCCCATTCAAATTCATCGTGTTAGCCAAGGGACAGACATTATACGTGATCTTCTACGTCTGTCGTCTTCACCAGATTCAGAGTAGAAAATGTCTAAGACAATATTGGGTTTGAAGCATGGCAGTAATCATACCAGTGGGAGTTTAGTCATGCAATTTTAAGAAATGAACTGATATAAAATATTCACCAAGTCTCACTTAAGGGTCTCCAAAAATGCAGAATTTATTCTAATCTTATTTCTGTGCAATTATTACATATGCTTCAAATCAGCAACAAATCTTTGCTTCTACCCCATGCTGATTATCCATTTCTTCATTTGTTTTCTCATTGGACTGCCAAACTTGTTTGATTGTTGGCCTATTAATCCAAGCATTTTTAAAGCCTGAAACTTTTGAATGTCTGCCAAATTGAAGCTCTATTCTCTTGATGCCTTCTGCTAGCAGAAGAAAGAAAAGACCTAATCGCCTTTCTCAAAGCTGGATTGAGAATGTAGGCTCTCAAAAATTAAAGATGACAAACCAGAAGGGGGTTTTCTCTGAACAGTGCTGATGAGACCCATGGTACGGGACTCAGAAGGTGAATCATCCTATACTCTCATTTAATAAAGCAAGCCAATTCATAATATAAATTATGTTATATAATATAAACTTGTGGCCTCCTCCTGCGATTTGGCTATGGTACTGTATTATTCTCATCTCATCTAAATTTGCCAATCAGCAACACGTTTGTGCATATTTACCTATGCATATATATCTTTCCCTGATAACTAGAACTAAGAAAAAATCAAAATAAAGCTACTGCTGAAACAAATATACCATTCTTACGAGGGTACAAAACTATAGTATATGCAGAAAATAGAAGTTGGCTGAAAACTTTTTCAACATTGTACTTGTTGAATAACTATTCTTTAACAGTAAATTGCTGTGAATCACAAAGATGCTGAGTCTCTAGTGAGAATTTTAGGCACTTTTATTTCTTTTTTCAGAAACAATGTGCAATTTTTTTCTGCTTGAGTTAGCTGTTTCCTCTAAACTATTACATGAAATTCTCAGGATCCAGGTTTTACAAAGTGGAGGCTGAAAAGAGCCAATTATACCTGTCAATTATTCTAGAATATATCCAGAGTAATTACAGTATAACTTAGAGCAGAATTTAGTCTTAAAATCCCATGGATGTGAATAACATGGTCTTATTTTTTGGGGCAGTTGAATAGACTTTGCAAATACCCCTGAATTTTTTCAAAGCACTGCTTTTTTGAACATATGCCAGATCATTAGAAGTCCATACCAACAAAACCAGTATGAATTATGATGAATTGCAATGTATTACTTAATGATAAATAGTGCCATAAATGAAACTGCATGCTATGAAGTATTAGAATAGAATAAATGAAATCAGAGTGCTCATATGGGTTCATTTTGTTTCCTTGAACCATTAACCAAGCAATGCTATTATCTTCCCTGACAGAAACTGTTGATGACGAAAGGTTTGCATTTTTGCTGCGGAGCTACACAGACAAATTTGAATGCCAAAAAATTCCTTTTTAGAGGGATAGAGCATTATTTTACTTTCCCATGACTGACTCACAGCTGTGATTACAGACTATAAAACATATCCCCCATTGGAAGATTCAAAGGCATGTATTCCAAAATCAAATCTCAGGACAACCAGTAACCTTTTATTGTCAGAAAAGTAACAGTCATTTTATCTAAAGAGGAAAAATTGTTAACAATGAAAAAAACCATTATATGCATAAGCAAACAAGGAGATATGCAATTGTAACAGTTCTAGGAAGAAGCTTCTTTTATCCCTTCATTTATTTGTCACTTTAAATGCTGCAGGATCTCAACAATAGTACAATAAAAAAAGGTTGCTATTGGAAACTTTATATTCATTTTATTTCTTTCTAGAATCAGAACAGATCTACTATCTGAATTCTCTATTTTTAGATGTTCTCTGAAGAAGCATACAACAATAAATGCTTAGAGGGTGCAGGTTTAGCTTTGTGGGGGGGAAAATCAGTGATCATAAAAGACATATTGTGATCCACTTTAGGAAGGCTCTTACTTCTGGCATGCTACTGACTGTGCTTTTTACATGTTTTGATATTTCACAATGAATGATGTCAAATTATCTACACCACTTAACTTTATAGTTTATTACATAAAATTAAGGAACACTAGTTCTCAAAAGTAACTGTAAAAAAAAGTATGCTGCATATCAATTAGGATTATGTGAATATTGAAAGACTTCTAAGTTTAACACAGTTTTTTGTCAGTCATTCTCAAATTGAGACCTTCAAAGAGATGACCCCACAGAAGTTAATTATTTGATACAGTAATTCCCCAGGGGCTGGAAGTGGAGTGGTGAGGTCTCCCCCAGGGCAGGTGAGGCAGGGCTGAGGCCTGATGGGGACAGCACTTGGTGGATGGGAGTCAGGATCAGTCCCAGGGCAGGGAGCTGGGGTCAGACAGAGCCCTGGGAAAGCCAGGCTGGAGTGTGGGGATAAAGCTGGGCTGGGATGACAGTCCACAGGTTGCATTACTTCCCCTGCATCACCTGCAAAACACAGTCCATCCACAGTGAAATGCTCTCTGTAACTTTTGTCAGATCTCACTGTTATGTTCAGAAGTTTCTCATGTCATCTCCAGAAGTTTCTCAGTCTCTTCAGTTTGTTAAACCTCAGGCAGGATACAAACATGATGATACACTCTGTTACTTTAGCATGGTATATTGTAGCAAAATGCAGATGCTAAAGACTGCTTTCTCAAGTAGCCCTAGAGCTACCTCTATCTTATCTTTCACATGAAATTTCTATTTGTAAATTCATCTGAAAGTGTTGTTTTCTCATACCAAGATCAAATATTAACATTTTGCAAAACTTAAATGATTCCATTTGAAACACAGCAAATATGGGGATAATGTACTAACAGCAAAGCCATGTTTATGCTTAGCCAAATGGGTATCTCCCCAGTTGACAAGTGCCACCTATCCTAATTATTTCAGTAAAGATGCCTATGTTAGATTCTGTAGAGCAATGTTTTCTGGTTTTGTTATCACAGGAAAAAAAGCTTGGAAACTATGGAGCAGCTCCTCCCAGCTGCTGCCCACATCCTTGAACTGCAAGTGTCAGAAGCCTACTTGGCTACAAGCACCTCTGCCCCCTGTATTTCTTCACAGGCTCAACCCAAAAAGGTGTTCTGATACTACAGCAAAACTGAATTGTTCTACTCCAACAATGAGCACAATGTAAGTCCTTTAAGCTGACAAAATTAAGTTATTTTACAGTATTTAAAATCCTTGAATTGGCTCGACTTGTCAAGATGTATTGCTTTTGTTTTCTATTTGATTGCGAAGTGCAAAGAGACGTTAAACCCCTAGATCCAAATAGAGGAAAATTCTCTAGTGAAAGGAAGAAAACAACTGCTTTTATAAAGATTGTTTCACAAAATGGGGACAGGTCTCAAGGTACAGAAGATGCTTAATGTAGAAGTCCTCAGCAGGAAAATTCTGGGGTTTCTGGTACATATGAATAATAAAAGTAAGGTGAAAACAGACTGCTTAAATTTAGACAGCTTCTGCTGGAATGTCAAAAGTAGGACAGAATGGAACAGATGCAAAAGTAAGTTTTCCCCTTAACTATCCATTCTACACTCTTTGCTGTTCTTAGAACTACAGAATAGACTTCTTGACTTCTTGTTTAGTCATAGATACATAGTAATAGCAATAGTTTTCTATTTAAGTAATACTGCAGGATGTTAAAGATGCCACAGTTTTGGCCTCTGGGATGGTTTATGCTCCTGAGGGCTTTCAGGTATCTAGTGGTCCCTTAGCTCTATGGAGTAGCTGATGTTTCTAAGAACATGTAAAAGATGACTTTATCATTTTCAAGTATAGTCAAATAAGAATGTTATCAATAAAATAGTTTAGTGTTAGCATGGGTACTGATAGCAACCCTACCTGTATATAACTCCCAACAGTCTCTTTCATTTTCAGTTAGGAACTGGATTGTATGGATTTTTACATCTTGGAACAGGTCCAGAAATGGTCTGAGGTGCCAAAAAGGGTGGGAATTTCTACCTATAACCAAATGTGTGAATAAAAAACAGAATACTAAAGACTTAGTATCTTGGACAAAGATGAATGTGCTGCCTACTGTCTTCTTGACACGAGCACTCTGAAGCAGCTACTACCAAATTTTGGGCATTCAGAAAATTGCCTTGCCCGGAAAAAGAATCAATGTGTATCACCCTCTACTACCATTTCACAGTTCTCCTTGCGTGCATGCTGAGGCATGTACTGATTGCCTGATGGAAGATGGCAGTTCAGGATTACACCAGTTCTGGTTTAAAATGCAGTTCTCTATATGCACAAATTAGGCAGCCTTTTAGGGTTCATCTTGGATACTAGGTTGATAGAGTAGGCTTTGTGAATTTATTTTTTTGCTTCTTTATATCTAATGTAATCTTTTATGGGCTTTGGTTAAAAGGTATGCAAAGACTATTAGGTTATTTGTATTCTTCTGGCCCAGTTCTTATTAAATTCAGCTGCACCAAGATTTTCCAGTAGTCTTTCCATTGAACCATGATCTTTGCTCCCTCTGCTTGCAAATACTTTTTGACTTGGAATCAAAAGAGCAACAGCCTTCTCATCAGTGCAAACATGTAGTTTCCTCTAAGACCTTTCAAGCATGCCTACTTATTTCACTTACCTCTTCTGTAAGTGCAACACCTGATATGAGGAAATAATTTATCACTAAAAATTAACATCTGGATGTTTGTTTGCGGGGGTTTTTTGGTTTTGTCTTTGTTTTTTGCAAACTCTCAACTTCAAACCCACATACACAAAGGATCCAAAGTGAGGACTGTAGAATCATAAATCTCAAAAATCCCCTAACTGTCAGGTTGTTGCTTCTCAGTCCATGTTATATATTTATATGTGGAAGAAAATGCTCTCTAGCAGTCTACAGCTGTGGGTTGTTGCAAAGCTTGCCATACAGTTTGGTAAGAAATGAGTAAGAAAGTTAAAAGAGATTGTTTCATGAGAAAATGCAGGCCAACTCAAGCTGTCCTTGTAACACTCAAAACTAACAATTTACTGTTAGTTCTGACTTGTTAATATTAGGATCTTACAAAGAGTTAAATTTCTGTAAGCCTATTTAGACTTACACACACTTTTTTGTATGTAGAACTTTGTATTGTAAGTGCACATACACATTCATGCCCATATACATATATAACAGAAAAACTGATAAATGACAGTCTGTAAACAGTTTCTACACAGAAACTGACTCTACCCTGTTTCATTTAATTTTTCTATGGTTACCATGTTTATACATTTCTAGAATATAAAAGTGAAAATTTAAATGAAGTCTGTTTTTTCAGAAGACAAAATAAATGAAAAACTGGGATTTTGTTTTCCTATCAGTACAAAAATACAGAAGTTAAAACTAAAAGTCCCTTTTATTCACCTCTTTTCCAATAACATGAACAGGATTTGTCTTTATCTTTCCTAGTTCTAGAACAAAGTGTGAGCCTGTGTGTTAACCACAGCAGGTTTTGCAGTCTTTCCTTACACTGACTTTAAATTTTAGCATATGATTAGATCTCAAACTAAGGGAGCATACTGCAGTCACTGAAACAGAGATTAAGTAATTCATTAACTGGTTTCAAAGAGTGCATGTGTAATTTTTGTAATCTTCAGTACAAAGAGACAGAAGTCCAGCTTCAGAAATGTTGTGTTGTCTTTGGCAAATAGGCATTCTGTCTTACAAGTTCTTGATGTACATCCTCTTAACAAGGAAGGCAGAACTCATTGCTACAAAGCAACAAAGAAAACATTCAGACATTTGAAATCTTACAGTTACAAATATTATGTTGACTGGGATCTATTAATAATAGAAGAACAATGTGCACAAAAAGCTATTATTGACTTTATTATATTCAATAAATGCAACCTTTCCAGAAGAAAATTCATATAATATTGATATAAAATCCTTTATTCTCTAAAAGATTTTTCTTGCAAGAAAAAATTAAATATCTCAATAGATTTTTATTAAAAATATATACTAATAATTAAAGTATGTAACAAAAAAAAATTATGATAACTTTCACAGGTTTTTCTATTTGCCAAAACACTAGAAAGCAACAAGAAAAATCTTGCATTGTAAACTGTAGAGAATACACAGTTGAAGCACAGATACATCTATGCCAGATGTAAACTAGCAGAGAACTAACTTAAATCTGTTTAAATGCAAAATTCCTCCCCCCGCCTTGTTTTAACATCAACATTTAGTACTTACTATACTGTGGAAAAGTCATATATTCAAGTGTCCAAGTACCTTTGTAAGTGCTATTTTTCTACATTCTCACCTAGGTGAACTTTTATGTAAGTGCCTCACACTAGCAATAGCAGTTTGTACTATTTGGGTGGAATCCACCTTCAATTAGGAATAGTGGACGCTTGTTATCTTTTTACTTAATGCCTCTCTTGCTTTATTTGCTCACCCACTATCCATAGACATTATATGTTAGGTTTGACACGCAATGGGTTTTGTTGTCATTGATCAGACCACACAAGGTGCAAGAAAGTGGAGTCTTCAAAACTGTATCAGCACATAATTGTGATGTTATCTATATTGTAAGCAATTCCTGCAGTTTGGTATTTCAGACTTCACTCACATAAGTGATCTTGCATACTGAGAAGACAAAGTGCTAAAAACCCATTTTTTCAAAACAGTAAACAAAGAATAACATTTTTTGCCAGCTATGATCATATAATGAAAGTACTAAACACTAAACTTGCTCAAAAAGCACTATGTGTGAATTTTTTATGATTTATTTATAAAGCTAAAGAGACTTTCAGCCTAGGACAGAGAAACACAATTTCTGGATTTTATTCTGCTGCTTGTCACCTCACACTGTTAGAGAAATCATTAAAATTCTTTGCTCTTCCATTTTCTTCTCTCTAAGTTTAGTGTAGAAAAGTTCCAAATTGACTGAAGCTACAGGCTTAAATTAATCTTTAAAGCATTTTAAGATTTTTGTGTATGGGGGGGAAATTTGAAGTTCATATCTGAAAACCTCTATAGACTTCCTAAATGACTTCTTACTTGCTTAACTGCTAAGATTATACCAGTGTAATGTTCACAATATAAAATTTCAATGTAAACAATATCAATACCTATTCTCATGAACTCAGCTGATGATTCCGAGAAGTTCTCTCCCTTTCTTGGAGTTGTCATTGCTTGGTGACACAATTTACATTGCTTCTAAGGAGCCTAGTCATTTTTAAAAGCAGACTGAATCAAAGAATGAAGGGCACTTCCTGCGGTGTTTGCAGAAGAGATGGGTCTAAGCATATTCTTGATGCCATAAAGTATATTGTGGGTAACATAATGGCACTGGGATACACAATAGTGTATAGCCACTAATCTTTGCTCATATTTTCAACTGGTTGTGTGTATGAATAGATAGGTGTGTATGTATATACACACACAGATGTTTCTGTATAAGTGTATGTATACAAGGGAAATAGTTATTGCTGTGATAGGAGCATCTGGAAAACTGACAAATTGGGTTGATTTTAAACTTGAAAAGTAAATTTATCAAATTCACTCAGTAACCACATGTTTGAAGCTAATGGTTAAGTCTTACACATTATTAATTGCTGTCACTGCTTACACAAAACTGCTAGCTTTTAGCAACCATGTTATAAATTAAATGTGAGTTTGCAATGCCATGAAGCTGAAGCAAAATAGTTAGTGGCAGGTACTGCCCTGAATGGGCCGAGCAACCAAGGTCCAGGTGATCAGGCTTGAGAGCTCCTAGACAAGAGAAATCAAAGCAAAGATGGACTTGTCTTCTTGCTTCTCCCATTTTCTTCATTTAACATTGTCTAATGCCCCCCCAGTCCATTCTCCCAAAAATGGGTCTCTTATGATTCCAGTATTGCTTTTTGGTGTGCATTGGGCAGGATGTCCTGCCTGTTTAATGCCTTGTGCTTATCTTGCCTTCTGTCTGGCAACTCTTTATCCCTGAGTTGTTTCCTATATGCAGCCACACACAGATGTGTTCCTTCAATGGTCACATTGCTCTCATGCTTAGGTAAAATGCTTATGCACTGTGTTTGGTTATGCCATGAAAATATTACTAAATACTGTTATTAATTACGCTATTTTGGTATGCTTATATTTGGATTTAAGGAAAAGTAATATTAGCTTATTAAATAATTCATTAACATTTTAATTGGAATATCTTTAAAAATACACTGGTGTTACAAGGCTCTGCTTTGACTACATTCTCCATGTGGGAAATTACATGTGGCGCTTTCTAAAAGAAGGATATTTTATAGTGATGTTAGAAGTCATTTAAAATATACTTATTAACACCAGAAGATCAGTCTTTTGGTTCCATTATGTCCCAATGCAGACTTACAGTAGATTATCTAGTGTCCTGCTGAGTTAACAATTCTTTGTCTATTGTGGGACTGTAGGTTTCATGCTCTAGTTTCTATCATTAAGAGTTCTGTGTGATACCTTGATCCAAAAGCACATATAATTAAAAAGAGTCACCCACCCTTGTCACATATGCCATGTTAAATTTCATCATTCTACAGTGCCCTTAGGCACACACAGCAGGGATTACTCTTCAGAACCCCGTGTCCTCTATGTTATTGCTTATCTAATAAGTAACATCAGTGCTGAATTCTGCTCCAGGCTGCTTTACATCAGAGCTGACATTTCAACACACGCAGTGGCATATCCTGAGTTAATAATAATAGTTTCTAAGTAAGGTAGCTATTTCCTTCATGTGTTCTCATGCAAACAACAGTAGGCATGATGTGATGGTGCTGCTGTTACTGTTCTTTGTGATGCTGTAAAAATATGTAGATACTAAGGTAAAATTTATTTAAATATAAATAATATACTGCATTTTTCCATTTATCAAAACTGAACTTGAAGCTCTGAACTTCATCTCCCCCAACAACATCACTTTTAATTTGCCAGAACCCTTTACATAAAATCAGAAAGGATGACTTTGTAATTATAATATAGCAAAAGCTATTTTGATATTGAGCACAAATATAAGGTAGTGATGACACAATTTTTTTCTGGAAAGATCACTGTGCGTGTTTCAGAACAAAATATTGGACTACATTCTGAAAGATATTAAAGGGTTAGAAAAATAAAATAAACAATTCTCTTATCACAGCTCTCCTTTAACCATACATTAGGCCTATGACTTTAAAAGTTTTTAGGAACCCAAAGAGTTTTACAAAGTCACCTAGGATTAGAGCTACTAGAAGATGCAGTTTCTAGGTCCAAATTCCCTGGTGCTTTTACTGACTTCTAAAACACAGATTTGACTAAACACAACCCTGAAAGAGTTTGAAGTTTTCTGAGAAACAAAAGTTCAACTTTGAGCCACAAATAGAATTCTAAAGCCTTGAACAGCTAGTTGACCAGACAGAAATGAAGTGTCTCAAGTAAACCCTTTGAGCATGCCTTGCTTGCAGTTAACTTACATACAAGTATGCTGACTCCTATCTTAATATACTTTATAAGCTGATTTTTATTTGAGGGGCAAAAAAGGCACAGAGTGCTCAATGTTTTCATTACCCTTATCATTAGATCCCATGTCCTGTGCCCCACTGAGCAACAAGCCTATCTTTTCTTCTGACATTGTACTTACAGAAACCTTTCTCATTGTCCTTCCCTTCCCTTGCTAGTTTCAGCTCAAACTGTTTTGGGTTTTCTCTGTCCATTCCTACATGAGAAGGCAACATCATCTAGCCTGTCCCTTCTTCCACCATCTGCATACTTACTTTTTGTTGTTGAGCCCAGTGTTCATCTATACTGACCTTTTCCCACACTTGCCTGACAAGAACAGACCATTCTTGTGCCCTGAGGAGGTTGTCCTTGGAGATCAACCTGAATTTGCATTTGGCAACAATTCTTCTAAAAACTACATGATGTTTGACTTAATTTTTTTCTGTGGCAGTAGTCTGTTTTTGTGTTTTGTTTTTTTCTGGAAGCTTGATATCTAGCCATCTAATTTAATTTTCCAAGATGCCAGTGGACATCTAAATCTTGTTGATCTAAAATCTTGCCCTCAGTCTTCTGTTGCATATTCCTGCTTTCCTAGAATGGCAAGGAAAGATTGTAAGAGGATAATATTTTTTCAGTAATGGAGTACATGTAAATAAATACTAAAAATGACAAATTATATAGGCACTTACATGTAGTTTCAGTCTCATGCTCTAACCTCTAGTTGTTAATTGTAAACTGTACCCACAGTTAACTCACAAACATAGCACCATTTGCTGTGCATTTGCACAGCAATAACCTCTCTGAAAGCTGATAATATTTAAATTTTAAAATAGTCCTAGATCCCAATTTTGTATCTCAATTGTTTTTCTTATTAGAAACTCAAACTTCAAAAATTCATCCTCCCAAAGGAGAAACAAAAATCAAAGAAGTAAAAAACCTGAAAAACTTCTCTAGGATTAAAAACCAATTACAACTTCTTGTCCTTCTAACATTATGAGAAAGTTATGGACAGTTTTGGATTCCCAGCAGCAAGCTGTGAATGATATATGAAATGAAACAGTCCTGCTGAGTATACTGCTGTGCTGTTTGCTATGGCCTATAGACATTCAGGCACACAATATCCATATTGTGGACAGAAGAATAGCAATGGTAATGCAAAATTTCAAAAGCAAAATAAACCATATGTGTGAGAGGCTTAAGCTTTCAATGTGTACTCTATTTTCCTTTTAACATTCTTTCCCTTAGATCATCACCTTGCTTCCAGACTAGAGACCATGAAGCAAAGAGAATTATTTTCCAAACTAGGCTTCTTAGCATTTTAAAGATGCCCCTTACAGGTTTTCCTTTCTTTCCTTTTCTTTCTCCTACTCCTCATAGGCAATACACAAATTTTTTTCATACATGAAGATCAACGGAAGCAGCTTGCAAAAGAAAAGGAAAAGAGCTTACAAATGGATTTATTTGCTTAAGTTTGAAGGCTCTTATCACACAGATCTACAGATACTATCAAATGCTCACAGACTTGCCTTGCTTTAGCTATTGTGCTGGACTTTGCTGCTATGCTATGTGAAGCAAGGAGTTACCTCCTGATTATGCAATATCAATTAGAAAAAAATCAAGTCTATATATGTGATGCTTTATAGAATTGTAGAATCATAGAACGGTTTCAGTTGGAAAAGACCTGAAAGTTCATCCAGTTCCAACCCCCCTGCCATGGGCAGGGACACCCTCCACTAGACCAGGTTGCCCAAATACTCATCCAACCTGGTCTTAAACACTTCCAGGGATGGGGCATCCACAACCTCTCTGGGCAACCTGTTCCAGTGCCTCACCACCCTCACAGTGAAGGTCTTCCTAACATCTAATCTAAGTCTACCCTCTTCCGGGTTAAGACCCTTGCCTCTTGTCCTATCACTTCACTCCCTGATAACCAGTCCCTCTCCAGCTTTCCTGTAGACCCCCTTCGGGTACTGGAAGGGTGCTCTAAGGTCTCCCCAGAGCCTTCTCTTCTCCAGGCTATGTTGCCAAATGTATGCTAATTTCACTTATGATACATTTTTATTAATAGTTTTGTGTGAGTTTTCCTCTTTGTGTTTAACTGCTTTCTAAATTCCTTCCTCTTCAGGTAAGGCTTTCCAGACAGTGCAGGCATATTGTTTGGTAGCAAAGGCATATATCTTCCCTTGATCTCTGTAACCACTACATTACTGTATCATAATAGCAATATTCATTTTAGTGGAAAGATAATTTTACTTCTGTGTTTCTTTCCTGATTATTAAACTTAATAAAAAGTTTGAAGTAGGCATCCCGGCTTGTTCTTCTGTTGCCAGAACATACATGGGTTTTGACAGCAGTGTCAGGGCACAACCATGCTGACAGAGCCAGAGTGCCATTTTGGCAGTGATGACTCACAAAGTGAAGTGATTAGGCAGGTATCCTCTAGGGATTGCTGATGTAATTTCTAGTTCAGTGAAAATTTGTGGATTTTCAGTTGGGATATACTTTAAAAGTGTAAAAAAAAAAAAAAGGAAAAAAAAGCAAGTGGATTCAGAAACAAATTTTTACAAGATGTAATGGGTTTTAAAATTGTACTTTGATAGGACCTTTTTAATAGTTTCTTTGGTAAAAGTTAGAGATATACATAATTCATCTGCTGCTTTGTAATGTCTTCATAGAGATGTCAATTAGAAGGAAGTTCTCCCATCCCAGAGATTTCTGCAGTAGATTATGTAGTAATCTTTCTGATAGGTAATACAAGGAGTAATAGCTACAAGAAGATTAGAAAGGCTTTATGACTGGGGAAGCCTATGGTTAAGTTTACACTTGTCCTTTAGACATTCCCAAATCCTCCATAATTATAGTAGAGAATCTGGCCTTACTGTTAGCCAAAATTACAGAACAGGTCTCTTTACTCTTTTTGCACATGAATGAGAAAAAAGGCTTTCATGTAAGCGCAGAAATTGTAGAGGAGCAATGGCGTATCATTCTTAGTGTGGGCTGGGGGCCAGACATGGGGAGTGGTGGGTGCTTCCCCAGGGCAGGGTCTCCCAGCCAGGGCCCATCCCACCACTGCAGCCAGGGAGCAGGGCAGGCCTGGGGGCAGTCAGGAGTAGCCCCGGGCATTGGACACCTCCATGGGGACGGGCTGAGGCTGAGCTGGACATCAGCCTGTGGGTGGGGGCTCAGGATCAGGCCTGGTGAGGGCCAGACACATCTTTGGGATAGCCAGGCTAGGATGTCAGCATGCAGGATGTGTCTGGGCCTGGATAAAGGGGGCAGGCACAGGTACAGCTCCGATGCTCTTGAAGCTGTAGGTCAGGTCAGGGCTCGGGACGAGAGCTGCAGCTTAACAGAACCTCCCATGGGAATGAGGGGCAGCCCTCCCAAAGGCCTGCCAGCTGTACTACCATGGCCAGTCCACTAAACCACCAGGATGTGGGGATGATGAACTTAGGGCCTTGACTGTGATTTTCAAGGAAAACTTTTCCTTTAATTATTGCTACAATGCATAAAAAAGCATGTATAAGAAGCATGTAAGAGATGTTATATACTGACCAAGTCTGCTTTTATTAGCCATTTTTGTTCATTTGCCCTTTTTAGTAGGGATAGATGATTTTCTTCAGATGTCCTCCAAAATTTGCATTAAAAAGTGATGTTAATGATCTTGGAATCTGCAACTTCTGGTCAAAGTTTTCGAGTACAGTCAATAGAGACTTTTTCTCTGTGGTTGGATTTGCATAATTCCTTTGTCTAATACTTCAGAGGTTATTGTTCCCAATGAAATGTTGCAAAAACTTGTACTTTGTTGTTGTTGTGACTTATGGGTACACACAAAAAATATAGCTCCCTCTACTGATGCTCCAGCCTGGGCAATCCACCTCAACAAGAAGAAATGTAATACACATATAGCTTCTGTTCAAAGACAGTCTGTGTTACTTTGGCTCAGAGCACAGTAGATTTGTGTCTGCTTGCAGCCAAACTTGTGGAACATCAGTGACACAGCTGAGAACTTATGAAGGAGTCTGTGATGTTACATAGAGAGCACTGAACAGTCTTTAAAGGTTTGCCTCTGAAGGGATGCTGTGTCTCCTGGGAAACTCGAGGTGCCTCTATATTAGTATTTTAGTTTTGCTGAGAAGTGTGCTTTTGAAGTAACTTTTCCGATTGTTTCTACTTTGATTCACATTATGGTTTCAAATCACTCTCACTGAGTTTCTTTTGAATGAAACTAAACACAAAGATTCTCTCCAGGAGCACACCAAATGTTCTCTGACTGCTGGTGGTTATCACATTCAAACGACCAAAGCAGATCATGTTCAAAGTCCAAAGTAAAATTTCCTGGGTTCTCAATACTAACTGTTTCACTGTATGAAAAACTACATTCCTTTTGCTGTTTATTACTTGTAATGTGTACATAGACTTAGACTGCTCCTGGGTCCTGGGAATATGGCTCTCCTCTGAGCGCAGAGTATATGCAGCAATCTGACTCAAACATATTTTCATATCACTAGTTTTGTTAAATTCCTTCCTGTAGCATTGTTGATGAGAAAACAGAGCTGGGTGATTTTTTTTTACTTTAATAATGTGCTGTTAGTACTTTTAGGATTACTTGTAAATTGTGACCTGTTTCTAGTACTTTCAGACAAATACTTTTTTGGGGGACCAAAGGGAAAGCATCAATTACCATGAGAGTTCACATCTTTTTAATGATTTAATGGTCCATATTTCAAATGACACATAAAGGATCCAAAGTTCTTTGGAACTTTGTGCCTCTTTTACCTAATGATTTATACCATGTATTTCAGCTTTTCATTGCATAGACTATAGATTTAACTCTGACCTCTACTTTTCAGGGAAATGTTTCAGCTGTTGTGAAGTACACATTTCATGAGACAGATTGTTGCTATTCAAGTAGTGTAGCATGAAGTCATGCCTGAGACTACGAATTCTGCCTCACTTTGTGATATAACTATACTTCTCTCTGTTCCATAGTTGGCTCATTCACAGCTTCTATTTTCTTTGGGCTTATCTGTGTGCTATAGTTATACTCATGAATAACAACACACTGTTGTCATTATTTGAAATAGTGTTGAAGTTTGGGTTATAGCTTACCTAAATGATAAAATGCCATCAGTTATGTCTTCTACAACAATACTTAACTTCCAGTCCACTGTGCATTGGCACCTGCAGTGACATACAATACAGAAATATCCTAACTTCTTACTGGGAAATCTGAAGAATAAATTACACTTATGCCAATTACTGGATATGTACATAAAGAAACATCAATGTACATGAAAACACCATGATCAAAGTTTGCCTGTTCTTTCATGTGATTGCATTTTATCTGCATGGCTATATAAAATTTAAAAAGTCTTTAATTAAAGCTAGATCTAATATACTTGCCTGATTTCAACTTTTATAAATGTGCCATTGATTTAAGGAGCCAATGCACTAAACTCTGCTGGTAAACCTAGAATGAATACAGAAGTGAAGTAGTAGTATCAGTGGATCTATTTCTGACCAAGTTTACACAAGACTCACTGACAAGTAGAAATTCCTTCTCTTCAGTTAAGGTGACAGATTTGGCTATTGCTTTTTCCATTACTATATTGCTTACAGAATTGTGCGTGGAACCTTCATTCTCATTATAGAAAATGAATGGCATTGCCAATTATTTAAACCTGACCTGGCATAGCTGAAGCTAATATGAACAGAGCCAGAAAGCATTTCTTAAGTAGCAAATGCAGGGTCTCTGGCACAGCTACTTCAATCTTTTCATTGTCTTATTACCAGTGCCAGAACCTTTCAAAGCGGCAAGACTTAGGATTTTTTTAATGATACTTGCTGCAAATTTTCATTGATAACCTGAAATACTCTGAAAAAAAATTCAAACCTCAATGTAATTAGACATCAGTTATATTGAACTTGAATACTAATGTCAGGTAAAAGGGTAAGCACTGGAAGTGACAGATTTCTTAAGATACAGTGTTTCATTTTAATTTATGAGCAAGACTGGACTTAGTGAATGAAAGAGAATGTAAGAAGCTTAGCATTAGCTGGTACAGTGTACTCCTAGTGTCATATTTGGCTATGTAGCCCTTGACTACTGCAGTTAATTTAAAGGTGTGATTGTCCTGTTTAAAAAACAGTTTATGCTTTGCTTTATATTGCATTATCAAAGTAATTGTTTACACTGTTATGAACATTAACTTTGTTGAAGTTAAACAGAGAAATAGCTATTTCCAGTGATGACCTCAAAACTATTTTTATTTTCTGTGTACTTCTTGTCATTATTAGAGGGACTGGTTGTGTTATTAGTCATGAATTATGCAAAATTCTGTGTGTAGAGCTAGCTTGGTTAAAAAAAGCCAGTGGAGGACTTCTGATTTGTCTTGCATTTTCCTTAGCAACAATTAATCAAGGAAAATCTTTTTTTTGTGAGAACTGACTATTGATATTGAACTAATATCAATATTTGGGGATTATCAATAAGCATGTAAAGAAGGCTTTGGGGAGTGGTCAACATGGATTCACCACGGACAAATCATGCCTGATCAATCTGAATAGTCTTCTATGATGGCATGACCAGCTAGGTGGATGAAGGGAGAGCAGTGGATGTTGTATACCTTGACTTCATCAGGGCTTTTGACATCATCAAGCTTAGGAAGTGTGGGTTGGATGAGTGGACAGTGAGGTGGGTAGAGAACTGGCTAAGTGGGAGAGCCCAGAGGATTGGGATAAGTGGCGCAGAGTCTAGTTGGAGGCCAGTATCTAGTGTTGTGCCCCAAGGATCAGTGCTTGGTCTAGTCTTATTCAACATATTCATCAATGACCTGGATGAGGGGACAGAGTGTACCCTCAGCAAATTTGCTGATGATACTAAGCTGGGAGGAGTGGCTGACACACCAGAAGGCTGCACTGACATTCAGTGAGATCTTGGCAGAGTAGAGAATTGGGCAAAGAGGAACCNAAATATCTAAAGGGTGGATGTCTAGAGGAAGGGACCAGACTCTTCTCAGTGGTGCCCAGTGACTGGACAGGGAACAACGGGCACAAACTAGAACACAGGAAATTCCATCTGAACATGAGGAAAAACTTGTTCACTTTGAGGGTGACCAAGCACTGGAACAGGCTGCCCGGAGAGGTTGTGGAGTCTCCTTCTCTGGAGACATTCAAAACCCGCCTGGATGCAATCCTGTGCAACCTGCTCTAGGTGATCCTGCTCTAGCAGGGAGGTTGGACTAGATGATCTCCAGAGGTCCCTCTCAACCCCTACCAATCTGTGAATCTGTAATGCTATAGTTAAAGTTGTGTGCAGTGTCCTTCTTATGCATTCCCAAAATTAGATGCTTATGTAGGTAGCTGAAAGTACATAGACTTTTTTCAGATCTTTTCTAAAAAATTTCTCTTCCAGTGATTACATGATATTAGATACTATACATAGGTCATGTATATCTTTCAGGATTGTCCATCAGGCCTGGAAAATCACTATAAGAATCTAAATAGCATGTAATTTTTTTCCTCAAATCTTATCTTTAAACTCTTTATTAATATGAAATTTATATGTATCTATATAAAAAATGAACAGAAAGGTGCAGGTACGCTGATACCACTGCACAGTGGTGACTGATATTGCCTTGTTGCATTTGACATGGCTTACACTTTATATGTATCCATGTTCTTTTGTATTTTAGTGAAGAGACATTCTCTCATTTTTGGTGTTTATATGCTTGTGTCCAGCACTACGGAAACCTAGCCCATAACTGGAGGTCATATTTTAAAAGATAAGATGATACATTCTTGGGTACTATAATCTTTTTCACTTAGTTCATTTAGAATATGATTATGCATAATAATAGGTTCATGCAAAAAACCACTGCACATCATATTTATTTTTCCTTCAGAGGCTGAACTGAAACATGAGATTGGCAAAAGATATCTAATTTCATTTTTAGGACTTTTTTACTACTATCTTCTTTTAGTGCTTAGTTGCCTTTATTGTTAAGGAATACAATCATGTTCACAGTGGAATTTGAATAGGTTCAAATTCCAGCCTCCACATCCTGTTATAATTCTGTATTCAAGACAAAAAAAGCTTTCTAATGACACATAACTTTTCAGGATGAATAGTTATATCAAATGATCAAGTACTCTGTCAAAGCTCTCTTCAATGAAGGGATTAGACCAAGTTTGAGCCTCAGTGTGAATCTTGTTTTCTATGATTCTATGATCCAAAGCATAGAATGGTTTGGGTTGGAAGGGACCTTTAAAGATCATCTGGTTCCAACCCCCCTGCCATGGACAGGGACACCCTCCACTAGACCAGGTTGCCCAAAGCGCCATACAACCTGGCCTTGAACATTTCCAGGGATGGGACATCCACAGCTTCTCTGGGCAACCTGTTCCAGTGCCTCACCACCCTCACAGTAAAGAATTTCTTCCTAATATCTAGTGTGAATCTACCCTCCTTCAGCTTAAGGCCATTACCCCTTGTCTTATCACTACATGCCCTTGTAAACAGTCCCCCTCAATCTTTCCTGTAGGCTCCCTTTAGGTACCAGAAAGCTGCTATAAGGTCTCCCCAGAGCCTTCTCTTCTCCAGGCTGAACAACCCCCACTCTCTTCATAGCCTGTCTTTACAGGAGAGGTGCTCCAGTCCTCTGACAATCTTTGTGGCCTTTCTCTGGACTTGCTCCAACAGGTCCATGTCTTTCTTATGTTGGGGGCCCCAGAGCTGAATGGCAGTGCTCCAGGTGAGGTCCATTTAAGTGTCCGTCCTTTCATGTTCTACAATCTTGCTGAATTCTAAAATGCAAAGCCAATCATTTGATATGGTGATGTCATGTATAGTAATAAAATCATATCCTTTCATGTAATTGGTATTCTTCTGAGCCCAAGGATCACATTTCCCTGGTTGAAATAACTTTCAAAGTTATAACTCTTTCTAGTAATTTTTCAGTAGTAGCTTGATAGGTGTGTTTCATGTGAAATTCAGAGTTTATTGGGATTTTCACATATATAAGCCTAAAATACATTTTTTAATTCATGGTTGACTAGTTTGGTCATTTCGGATAGTAAACAGGCATTTATTTTTGAGATTTAGTTCCTGTTACCAATGTGTTCAAAAGTGCATAACTGAAATAAATATTAAAAAATTGGATGTAGGAGTGACAGGTAGGGTAACTTCAGTAATATATGACATGTTGAATTACGTAACTATCATGTCTGTAGGCATGCAGCAATGTCTAGTTTTTCAATAACCAATGTCTCTCTTACTGCTCATCTAATAAATAAGTGTTAGAATACTGTTTGCATGACAGTTGACATTTCAAAATACTGACAAAGTGACATATCTTGAGGTAACACTTCTAAGTTGGCTATTTCCGACATTCTTTTTCATATAAACAGCACTAAGAATGCAAGTACACTGCTGTCATTACTGGCATTTGCAGAAAATGTTTTAAAAAAGTGGAAACTGATACAAGATTACATTAAGTGTTACATCAATGTGTTTATTTGCCAAGACAAAACTTGACATTTACACCAGTTAGGTTTGATATGAAGAACAGACAGAACTAAACACTAAAAATCTAAAGGTTTTACATTATTACAGGCCAATACATATCACTAAGCAAGATTTTACTTGTTTGTTTATTTTCATGTGCTTTACAGATCCTATAAGAAAACAGGTAGAAAACTCTCAAATATTTGACAACTCTTTTGAAAGCTCATTTTTTAAGATGAATACAGATTTTTACAAGGAAATACTGTATAACAGAAATAAGTGAGCTTGCAGTTTATATAAAGCACAGTTTGAGACAAGGATTTATTTTTCTGTATCTTATTTCAATTTCTTGTAGACTTGAATTTACTAAAACATTTACTTTTTTGAAGGATATAGTGGACAAAATATCTTATTTTCCTGCAGCTATTCTAGTTTTTTCTAACATACTTAAACTCTGTTAATCATTCCTTAATATTTGTCTTAATTGTATTTCATATACCAGTAACATGCAACAATTAATTGCAGGAAATTATCAGTACTTTTGGAATCAAGAAAGGTAAACTCTGGTGTCTGGACAGAAAGTAAATAGCTTTTGTTCAGAAGAATTCAGTAAAATTGGTTTGGCTCACAGCTCATGTTCCCTAGCTTAGACCTGGGCAAGAAAGTTATCTCAACTTGCAGACCTGTAAGGAGTTCCTGTTCTGCATTGACATGAATCAAAGACGTAAGTTCACAAACATTAGGCTCACCAACACATCCAAAATAAGTAATATTTAGGCCTTATTTGCCTTTTAGCAATCTGGGTTTAAGGTCATGGCCCAAATCATGATTTTTTTGTTTAAATTTGCATATCTCTTCCTTCTAGTATGGTCCCTATGGCTTTCCCTCTGTGTGCTTCACTAGAAATTTTGTTTTCAGTATTATAAGTATTTTTGTGTTCAAATGTGTTCAGGAAGAAAAGCATCCATCTAAATTAAGTAATGATAAGCTATTTCATTAAAATATTCTTGAATGATTTATCCTAGCTTATTTCTAATGACAATAGTGCCTGTGGATAATGGGATTAAACTTGTTTGGTTTTTGGGTTTTGTTTTCTTTTTTTAATTTAGCTTTCTTATGATTATTAATTACTTTAAAGAGGGAATAATTTTAGTGTGACACTCTTCACTAATGGTAAGGTTTAGTAGCTAAGAAGCATGTTTCAGAATATCCCCTTTCAATCTGAAAGGGGAAAAGTATAATTTCTTCAAATTTTTTTTCATGATTGTATAATATTTGTTCACTTCTTATTCTACATTTGTTGTATATTTGAGGATTTCATGGTTTAGTCTGTCATCAGAACTCCTGCTACTCCTAGCAGACAAAGCAGCATCTGCAAATTCTTGAACTACTGCTAATTCTGCAACAGTTTGTAGCAGTGTGCACTCTTTTCCTCATTTGTTCTGCAAATGGGTGTATGAAGGATAAGATTATCACACTTACTATTTGTTCTGTTGAGAAGTATGCCTGATTTGCTAAGGTTAATAGTGGATATCCAAAGAGGAGACATTTCAGGTGGTGTTCTTAATGCTATGTGTACTTTCTCAAGAGAAAATGTTTTAGCATTGGGCACAAGTAACTAACATTTTTAAAGGGGCTGAACTTTCCCTGTCTTACATGAGAAACTATGTATGGTATTGTGCCTGGCTGAGATGGAGTGAATTTCCCCATGGAAGCCCTCACAGTGCTGTGCCATGTATCAGTAGCTAGAGAGGTGTTGATAACGCAGCAGGGTTTTGGCTACTGCTGAGCAGTGCTGGTGGAGCATCAGGGCTGTCCCTCCAACATTCCCCACGTCATCAGTAGGCTGGGGGTGGGCTGGGGAGGGGACATAGACAGGATGGCTGACCCCAACTGACCAAGGGGATATTCCCTATCATATGATGTCTGCTCAGCAATAAATGCTAGGAGGAAGGGGAGACATTTGTTTATGCTGTTTGTCTTCTGGAGCAACTTCTATGTGTACTGAAGCCCTGCTTCCCAGGAAGTGTCCAGGCATTACCTGCTGATGGGAAGTAGAGAATAAATCTTTAATTTTACTTTGCTTCTGTGCATGGCCTTTTGCTTTTTCTTTATCAAGCTGCCTTTATCTTGACCCATGAGGGGTTTTTTCCATCTTACTTTTCTCCCTTACCTGTCCTGCTGAGGATGAGTGATAGAACCTCTTGGTGGACACCTAGCATCCAGCCAAGGTCAACCTACTACAACCATTTTTAAAATTATGTAGGCAAACACATTTTCCAACACATCCTATTTTCCTTCTACAGAAAAGCCTAGAACAGTGCATTGTAAGTAGAAATAGACAAAATATTTTAAAATAAGGTTTGGGTAATGGGGACAGGCTAGCTATGAAGTTTTGTGACTGCTAATTTATCCTTGTCTGCAGGCTGGGAATGTTGAAGAAAAAAATTCTTTCCAGATTTTATTGGACAAGAGAATATATGTATCAACACCTCATTTTACTGGGTGTAATACTGGCATATATTCAGCTGGCTGTTGACCAACACCCCCAGGTCCTTTTCTGCTGGGCAGCTTTCCAGCCACTCTTCCCCAAACCTGTAGTCTTGCATGGGCTTGTTGTGACCCAAGTGCAGGACCCAGCACTGAGCCTTGTTGAATCTCATACAATTGGCCTCAACACATTGATCCAGCCTGTCCAGATCCCTCTGTAGAGCCTTCCTATCATCAAGCAGATAAACACTCCTGCCCAACCTAGTGCTGTCTGCAAATTTACTGAGGCTGCACTTGATCCCCTTATCCAGATCATTGATAAAGACTGGCCCCAGTGCTGAGCCCTGGGGAATACCACTTGTGACTAATCACCAACTGGATTTAATTCCATTCACCACAACTCTTTAGGCCCAGCCATCCAGCCAGTTTTTTACCCAGTGAAGAGTATGCACATCCAAGTCATGAACAGCCAGTTTCTCCAGGAGATTGCTGTGGGAAATGGTGTCAAAGGCTTTACTAAAGTCCAGGTAGACAGCATCCACAGCCTTTCCCTCATCCACTAAGTAGGTCACCTTCTCATAGAAGGAGATCAGGTTAGTCAAGCAGGACCTGCCTTTCATAATCCCATACTGACTGGACCTGATCACCTGGTTGTCCTGTATGTGCCATATGATAACACTCAAGATGATTTGCTCCATAACTTTCCCTGGCACCAAGGTCAGACTGACAGGCCTGTAGCTCCCTGGATCCTCCTTCTGGCCCTTCTTGTAGATGGGAGTCACAATGGCTAGCCTGCATCAACTGGGACCTCTCTGGTTAGCCAGGACTGCTGATAAATGATAAGTGGCTTGGTGAGTACCTCTGCCAGTGTTCTCACTACCCTACAGTGGATCCTACCCAGCCCCGTAGACTTGTGAGTGTCTAAGTAGTATAGCAGGCTACTAACCATTTCTCCTTGCATCATGGGGGCTTCATTCTGCTCCTCATCCCTGTCTTCCAGCTCAGGGAGCTGGGTACCCAGAGAACAACTGGTCTTGCTATTAAAGACTGAGGCAAAGAAGGCATTAAGTACTTCAGCCTTTTCCTCAGCCTTTATCACTGTTTCCCCCCTGCATCCAGTTAAGGATGGAGATTCTCCTTAGCTCTCCTTTTGTTGCTCATGTATTTATAGAAACATTTTTTATTGACTTTTACAGCAGTAGCCAGGTTAAGTTCTAGTTGGTCTTTGGCCATTCTAGTTTTCTCACTGCATAACCTTGTGACATCCTTGCAATCCTCCTGAGTTGCCTGCCCCTTGTTTCAAAGGTCATAAACTCTCCTATTTTCCCTGAGTTCTAGCCAAAGCTCTCTGTTCAACCAGGCCGGTCTAGTTCCCTGCTGGTTTGTCTTTCAGCACATGGGGATGGTCTGCTCCTGTGCCTTAAGATTTCATTCTTGTAGACCCTGTCCAGCCTTCCTGGACTCCTTTGCCCTTTGGAACTGCCTCCCAAGGGACTCTGTTAACCAGACTAAGCAAGCCAAAGTCTGCCCTTTGGAAGTCCAAGGTTACTGTTCTGCTGACTCCTTCACCAAAAATTGAAAACTATCATTTCCATGATCACTATGCCCAAGACAGCCTCGAACTGTCACATCACCCACAAGTCCTCTGTTCTAAAACAGGTTCAGTGGGGCGCCTTCCCTAGTTGGCTTACTCACTGGTTGTGTCAGGAAGTTCTCTTCCACTCAATCCAGGAACCTCCTAGACTGTTTGCTCTCTTTTGTATTTTATTTCTAGCAGACACCTGGTAAGTTGAAATCCCCCATGAGAACAATGGCCAGTGATTCTTCCAGCTGCTTATAGAATATTTCATCTGCCTTTTCATTCTGGTTGGGTGGTCTACAACTGCATCCACCATGATATCTGCCTTGTTGGCCTTCCCCCTCTTACCCAAAACCACTCAACCCTATTGTCACCATCATCATGCCCTAGATAATCAAAACATTCCCTAACATACAGGGCTACCCCACCACCTCTCCTTCCTTGCTTATCTTTCCTGAAGAGTTTACAGCCATCCATTGCAGCACTCTAGTTGTGAGTCATCCCATCCATGATGGCAACTATATCATAGCTTTCCTGCTGCCCAATGGCTTCCAGCTCCTCCTGTTTCTTACCAATGCTGTGTGCATTGGTATAGATGAACAGTTGGGCTGTTGATCCTGCCACCTTTTTGGGGGGTGAAGCTCTAATTCCTACATGATCATTCTCAGGTGTTTCCATGGTTTCTAACACATCAACAACCCTTGCATATTTGCTGCTGCATGGATCTCCATCCCCTACCTCCACTGAGACAGAAGACCAAAGGACCTCACTAGAAACATTAGCATGTCTTTAATGAGCCTGGTTTTATCCCTCTCCCCCTTCAAATCTACTCTAAAGTTCTTTTCATAAGTACTGCTAACTCCTATGTGAGGATTGTTTTCCCTCTGAGACAGGTATACACCATCTGTTGTCAGCAGGCCTGGTATCATGTAGGCTGACCCATGATCAAAAACCCCAAAATTTTGCTGTTAACACCAGGCTCAAACCCAGGTATTGATCGGCTGACTTCCTGTTTCTCCCCTCGTCGTTCTGTGCAACTGGAAGGATAGAGGAGCTCCTGATCCTTTAACCAGTCATCCCAAGGCCCTGAAGTCTCTCTTGATTACTCTTGGACTTGTTGTTGCAACTTCATCACTGCCTACCTGAAAAATCAATAATGGATAATAATCTGAGGGCTGTACCAGGGTAGGAAGCTTTATCTTCACATCTTTAACCCAGGCCCCAGGGGGGCAGTAGACTTCCCTAAGTAGTAGGTGTGGTCAGCATATTGGGCCTTCTGTTCCTTTCAGAAGGGACAGTTATATGAAAATGACCTGTCTTTTTTCTTTATGGAAACAGTTTTGATGCAAGATGTAGGCTCTCTTTATCTTGGCAAGCATTAAAGAGTCATTAAAGAATGATTCCTTACAGTCTTTACTATATTGCATTTTGATATGGTTTTCTTTCCTATATTATCTTTAATCTATTACTCAAAGATTATTTAATTCTATTACTCAAAGACTGTCTTGCACACTATTACAAAATTGTATTTCATAATTCTAAATTATGAAATCTAGAGATGAAAGAGACCATGAGGTATTGATTATGTCTTGTTTAGATTAAGTCCTATCTAAATATTTTCTGATTGAGGTTTTTTCTATCTGTTGTCAGTATTCGCATTTTTCTAAGGAGAGGAACAAAGGGGTGAAAAGGTAAGAAGCTTGGGAAGACAGGGTGTTGCCTTGTTAAACTCCAGTGATAGAGATTCAGCCATGTGACACTCCTTTCTTTGGAAGTAGATATGAAAAAAATTGACAGCTTTTTGCTTCTATTTTAATGAACACTTTCACTTTCTGAAATCTGATCATTGAAGAATACTTCATTTGTCAGCTCAGACAATTTAAACAATAGAATTGAAACAAAAAAAGGAAGATGTTGCTGCATATCAAGGTCTTGGACTGTGGACTCCTACCTACTGGGTAATTATGTCATTTTTTTCTGTAACTCTTCTCTTTTAGAGCTAGGCATACATGTTCACATTTGTATTAGCTCATGCATTTTTCTTGCTGCAGTTGTGGAACCCCAAATTTCACTGTAGAATCATAGAAATACATAAGGGTATGACTTTTGATCAAAATCTCAAACTCCCCTTTTACAATAGCACTTTTCTAGATCACAGGAAATCATTAAGTAGAATAAGGGCTGTGCTTTTGGTTCTCTTTATTTGAAGCCCACATTTCTCATATGTCCTTAAAGAAATCTTTTGAAGAACCAAAAAAAAAACCTAAAAAATGGTGCTTTGGAATTCAAATTTATTCTTACAATTTGATTAAGAATTTATTATATTTGAGTATTGTATCTGTTACTTAATAATCTATAGCTATTATGATACTGTACAATGATGATTGAGACTGAATATTTCAATACCAATCCATTCTTCACATCTAAAATTTCATAACATGCCTTTAGGGAGGCTTACTTAACTGTTTATAAACTTCCAGACTGCTCTCATATAGAAGAAATCCTTGGTGTTTTGTGGTGGTTTTTCTCGGGTTTTTTGTTTTTTCATTTTTAATGGGAGTAACATTAGCGGTTGCCTTTGGAAGAAGGCATCATGCTGAAAACTATGGGTTTGGTTCATGTTTAGGGTTTTCTAGAGTTTTTTGTTAGTGGCTTTTTGGTCAATATCTAATTCCTTCTGTGTATGATTCTGAGTAAAACATAATTTTCCATTTAGAATTATGATTGAACCTATTCAGTAGTTTATGTTGCTATTTTTTTCCAGTGACAGAAATACTAAGCATGTTTCTTGAAGCAACAAAACATTGAGAAAAGCCAAATGAAGTGCCATTGTCTTGTACTTCCTATCTCTGTAAGACAAAATATCCTACAACAGCAACTGAAAACCTCGGTCCTTAAGTGGAGAGACAGGCATAATGTTTCTTTGCAGTAAAGTGGAGCACTTGTGTAAGTCTGCAAGACGATAGCCAAAAGCACTTTCTCTTTTGACTTCTGGGAATAATTTTTGCTAATACGTAGTTAGGAACCCACATTGAAAACAAACTCCTCTATCTGATACTGGCTTTATCTGAGAGGAAAAATAAATGAACACTAAATGAAAACTGCTAAGTCAGAGGAAGAAAAAATGAGAATACCTTAGAAAGGCAACTCAACTTTGTTCTGTGTATCTGACCTATAAATACAGGAAAGAGGGTGAATCACAAGACAAACTCCACTTAGTCTCCTCTATTTATGCTTAAATTCAGCTACTTTTTTGAGAATGGTTTCTGAAAAGAGAAGTAATCCTGTTCCTATATAATTGTGGATAGAGTTAAAACAAAATAGAAAAGATGACACTGAAACAAGTGGCAAAGGCTGACAAAGAGAATGTCATGTGAAATATATAACTGCAGAAAGCTTTCTGTCTTTAATCATTGTGTTGATACAAAAGTAATTACAAAAATAACTACAAATCTAATAAACATCACAGAAGTCAAACCTGAAATATTTCAATCTTAGGCTTGTAAGTACTGCCAAAGAAGAACTTAGGAAGGGATACATATTGCTTTAAAGCAAACCATCACAGGAGTTAATATGATTGTGAACAGTTCCTTGGTTTCAGGAGAGGAATAACATGTCACTTCCTCAAGATGTACCTGTGCCTTTTGGACAGGAAATTTAAATTTAAAGTTTTCTCACTTTAACTTTTCCAATTCTCTCCTCCATCGTGATAGTGGGGAGTGAGCGAGCAGCTACGTGATGCTCAGCTGCCAGCTGGGGTAAAACCATGACAGTGCCTAAAAAAAAAAAATAATCTTGAAGCTTACAGTTTGTTTTTCTGAGGAATAATTTTTGTGGATTTAATCCATCCAGGGAATCATTAATCTCTGAATCAAGCTCCTGTGAGAATTTAAGATTTCCATGAAATGTTCTTAATCTCTCAAAGAATGAAGCAAATTTCTTTTTAGAAACCTGATTTCTGCTAGTTGCCTTCAATGATTCTTTTTTTCCATTATCTATTTCCCCCCTACTTCTATACTATTAAATAGCATTTAGGCCTAATTATAGAATCAGAGATTTGAAATTAAAACTCTGCCTGATTCCTCAGTTTATTTTCCCAGGTAGACAATGTTAATCTCTATTCTATATACAACTGTAAAATAAATGAATAACATGTATGAACTCTGAAGAGGACTTCTCACTGCATGAAAAAGTCCTATGTAATAAAAGAACCATACTGGAATCATCAACATATTACCATATCATCAGGATATTTGTTCTTAAAACATTTAACAAAATGTCATTTCTTTATCCTTTCCGATAAACAATAAACAAAAACTGGAAAAAAACCCAAACCCCAAACTCTATAACTTTATGAGGCTTTGGTTTCTTGTCTTTGTGGAACAGAAAAATTCTGAAATCTAGTATCTGGCAATTCCAGAAAAAATATTTATAGATTTTTAGTTTGTTAAAATGAAAGCAATGATAACAAAACCTGGTACAAAAGCAAGCTAATAAGAAAAGGGAAGAAAAAGAAACAGAAGACAGCTAATACCTGCATTTAATTTCTGTCCTAAAATACACATAATTCTTAATGAGGATTTTTCATGAAGCTCACATACTTTGTTAGCTTTTCATTTAAATATAAATATTATAGTCTGAATGACACTACTTGTTAAATCAACTATTATTTAGCCAGCTTGATAACCATGGACTATAGTAAGTTGTATTGTATTCGTTCAAGCATTAAAAAGAAACCCAAAAAACCACCTTGGATGATATTTCTTTAACTCTTAACTGTTTAAGTCTTTTATCTTATTATAGAGCAATCAGCACATTGTTGATCACCATACTTATCTTGGGATGTGAACCAACCTAAAATTAGTTTTCACTTGTGAATTTCTGGGAAGAGAGTTGAGGCAATAACATGAGAAGCTGAAAAGGATCATGATGTGATTTGAAATATTAAGCACAAATTTACTATTTAGTAAAAAATTCACAGTGTATTTTTCTTTTATCACATTCAGCTGTTGTAACTGAAATAAAACCAGGCAGGCATATGGAATGATTTTTTCTTTAAGATTCCTCTCTGAATTTGGTTTGACCTGTCTTGGTAAATCCCATGTCACTGATCGGGCTCTTCAACATCCAACACAATCTTTTTTGATGCAATAAAAAGCCTGTGCTTCACCCCATGTGCCATTTTCAAAGGAACAGAGGATTCCTGCAGATAATGCATTACTAGTGCACCACCTTCTTCCTTTGTCCAATTTAGAATAATTTTATAATTCCTGAGATGATAATGTTTCTTACCCATTTTTTCTGTGACAGAGTATGCAAACCTTCTGCACTGTTATCTGTTTTACATTAACACTGGGGTGATATGGGTTTTACTTTATTCTCTCCATAAAATAGAGTCCATCTGTTGCTTCAGGATAAAGTTCATAGTCAGATGAAGCAGATCTCATTTTACAAAATGAATGTAAACACTCGATTGAGATTAAAGTTTACCTGCAATTTCCCAGTTTGAATTATGTACAACTATCTCTAAAACTCATAGTCATAAATGCTTTTTGTTAAAGAAAAGATTCATAAGTTCATACTAGAACTAACTAGTGTAACTAGCTAACCAGGTATGTAATATAAACTTTTCTTCCTTTCCCTTGGTTTTCAGGAAAACACTCTGACCACACCAGATGGCCCAGCAGTTGCATTTGGTCTCATGTCACTCTATCTCAGTTCTGCCTTGTGCTAGTTTTAGCTGGGGTAGAGTTAGTTTTCTCCATAGCAGCTAGTATGTGCGATGTTTTGGATTTGTGCTGAAAAGTGTGTTGATAACACAGGGATGTTTTCATTACTGCCCAGCAGTGCTTACACAGAGCCAATGCCTTTGCTGCTGCTTACCCCACCAGTGAGTAGGCTGGGGGTGCACAAGGAGTTGGGAGGGGACATAGCTGGGACAGCTGACCCCAACTGACCAAAGGGATATTTCATATTTCATATGACATCATGCTCAGCATATAAAGCTGGGGGAAGAAGGAAGAGGGAGATGTTCAAAGTGAAGTTGTTTGTCTTCCCAAGTAACCTGTTACACATGATGGAGCCCTGCTTTCCTGGAGATGGCTGAACACCTGCCTGCCCATGGGAAGTGGTGAATGCATTCCTCCTTTTACTTTGCTTGTGTGCATGGCTTTTGCTTTACCTATTAAACTGTCTTTATCTCAACTGACTGTTACTCTTCCAATTTTCTCCCCTATCCCATCGTGGGGGGAGTGAGCAAGTGGCTGTGTGGTGCTTATCTGCCATCTAGGCTTAAACCATGATGGCCCTCCTTCAGTTCTAGTAAAGTGCCTGTGGCATCTTCCAAAGGAGACAAAAGTGCATAATGTTGAGCCTGGTTTAAAAATGTAGTCACCATTTTTAGTAGTTTCATTGTAAAAATCTAAAGATTTACGTAATTTGGAGGAAGGAACTTTACAGCACTCAATTTGCTGACAATATCTATATTTCTCTCTTTAACTGGTTCTGTTATTGGACTATATTGCTATCATCTTTACAGTATGTACATTAAATTTATATATTTTAGTATCTGACCACCCACAATAATTTTACCAAAACAATCTTATTTCTGCCAAACAAAATATTTTCTATTATGATATAAAAATTGATGACAATCTCTTTGCATATCTTTAGAATGAAAAAATTTTCAAACTTTAATTGTATCTTCATACTTTAAATTATTTTCTTGTGCTTACTTAATATAGTCTATTATATTTGTAATGGACTTGCTCATAATTAAGAATGTCAAACTACAACATCTAATTTCCTATCTCCTAAGAACAAGTAGAATGTCTTTTTTTGTGACAGAACTGAATGTTTTAAATTAGTTATTTCTGTAAAATTATCACAGCATACACAATCTTCAAAAATATCACCTCTTCTTTTTCAGAAAAGCCTGCACTTTCAAACAACTAGTAAAACTAAGAAATCAAAATTAGTACAATCTATTCATTCCAATGTATTAAGTTTCTGTTCTTTTTTCTATATGAAATTCAAGACACTGAAAACTGAATTCCTTTTTGTTATGAATACCATAACATAATATCTCCAGAAGAAAACCTTAAGATGCTTGCTTGCTTTTGTTGTTGTGATGAAAGATGATCTTTAATATCTTTAAAGATAATTTTTCCCTAGCAAAATTGGCCAGTCCTAACCTGTAAGGGTTATGTCATTATGTAACTTCATAATGTCAAAATGTTTATTTATTTGAATAGAATTCGTGTATAGATGGCTTTGAAGGAATAAAAATATCTTCAAATCTATCACATTTAGATTTTATCTGAAGCAAAAAAAATATTAAAAGCTTCAGACATTTTAAAAATGAAATTCTTTTTTGTCTTAAAACAACTGTTTCATTTCAAAATAGTCAAAGTAGTAAGATATTAAAAATATTTTTAAAAAATTCCTCTGCCTTATATTTTCCATTGAATTGTCAAACATGAGAATCCATAGAATTGTGGAATGGTTTGGGTTGGAAGGGACATTAAAGATCATCTAGTTCCAACCCCCCTGCCATGGGCAGGGACACCCTCCACTAGACCAAGTTGCCCAAAGCCCCATCCAGCCTGGTCTTGAAAACTTCCAAGGATGGGGCAACTTGTTCCCCTGCCTCACCACCCTCAGTGAAGAATTTCTTCCTAATATCTAATCTATATCTACCCTCTTTCAGTTTAAAACCATTATGCCTTGTCCTATCAGTACATACCCTTGTAAACAGTTCCTCTCCAGCTTTCCTGTAGGCCTCCTTTAAGTACTACTGGTATAAGGTCTCCCTGGAGCCTTCTCTTCTGCTGGCTGAATGATCTCAACTCTTTCAGCCTGTCATCATCATTAGCTTCACTTTACTACAACAGCACCTTTCCCTCCCCAAACACAAGCCTCTGGTTTCCAGATTTGCCCTGTAGCATTTGAATAACCAGCTCTTATATGACCATTATAACTGCAGCCATAAATACCTTCTGGAATTAGAAAGAGCTGTATTACAGAAACCAATAAACTAATTCCTCACAGTTAAGAAATACTTTATGACTTCATAAGCCCTCCCAAATGGCTGCAGTACAGAAGAAAATTAGAAATCGAGTCCCTAAAATTTTTACTAGTGTACATTTAGAAAGAATTTCTAATGTTAATGTGTTCTTTATACTGCATGCATTTCCAGCAATCAATGAATTTCAGAAGATTTTTGTACTAAAAAAGACATGTACAATTTACAAATGAAAATCTTTCATGTTAAAACTTCTCTGTACCTCAATATGTCAATTACTGGAATATTATTACAGCTCGTCCACTTCTCCATGTTGCCAACCTAACCCTGCTGAGATTCTATTATCCTCTGCTTTTTTTTTCGACATGAACTTTGCCTTTTCCATTTTAATTTTCTAATCTGTTCATTTTCAAATGTTTTCAAGTTTATTAAGAGAATAAAAGAACAGGCATCTATTCTATTACCTACTTCTTTCTTTAAATCAAATGAGCTCTTAATTGTTAACGTTGCAAAGACATGAAATTTATAATATTTTTTGTCATCGTACAATATGTGATTATCTTGTAGCTTAATTCCTGTATTTGAACTTTTTTACTTGATAAGTAGAATAGACAAGCAAAGCTGAGTCATTAATGAAAAAAGCACGACAAATTTCACCTTGACTAAACCAAAATTTACAATATAACCCTTTTAAAAAGTTTACAATGGATAGAAATATAAAATTTTGTCTGGGTGAATAACCATAATGCAAACCCCTGAAATAATTAAAAAGAAATAAAAGGCTGAAGTCTTTCGAGCCTCTTCTAGTCTCTTCTTCAATTGTATTTCATAATATAGATGACCACACACAATGGTTTTATTCTGGCTGAAAAGATAAATGCCTATATCCCCTTCGGCAAAAACTATACTTCTTTCCTCTTCAAGCACTGGAATGTTTTATTCTGTATAGAAAAGATGAATGAGAAACACTAATTTGAATAGGTAGGTATTAGTCCCTGGATAGGATGGAATATTCTAAGCAGAGGGGGCTCTCATTTTAAACTTTTTTTTTATACCTTAGCTTTCCCCAATTGTTGTGTGTGTTTGTTGGTATTCCAAACTATGGAATACCTTCCATGCGTTAGAGGAAAACTCTCTGGTGATACTGGTAACTTAAACAAAAAAACCCTGGAAACAAGAACATATCAAAGAGTACATTAACATCATTATAAATTTCTTTGTCCTAATTCTGACCATTTGGCATAATATATAAAGCATGTTATATATTGCCTGAGATTTTTAAGTGTCTCTGCTTTTGAGAGAATATATTCATTTTCTCAATATCAAAAAAGTTTCTACCCTTTCTGAAAATAATTTACAATATTGGCTGTCATAAATCTTCTTCCTTTCTGTGTGCCTTAGCATAATTTCCAGGAGGATCTGCTCCGTGGTCTTGCTGGGCACAGAGGTGAGACTGACCAACCTGTAGTTCCCCAGGTCTTCCTCTTCTCCCTTTTTAAAAATGAAGGATGTGTTTCCACTTTTACAAGCAGTGGCAACTTCACCGGACTGCTATGACTTCTCAAATATGATGGAGAGTGGCTTAGCAAATTCATCCACCAGTTCCCTCAGGACCCACAGATGCATCTCATCAGGTCCCAGGGACTTGTATACCTTCAGACTCCTTAGATGGTTTCAACCATGATCTCCTATAGATTTAATTCTATCAGGGCTTTAGCTTTCCTAACCCAATCTCTGGCTCCTAGGACAATTTCCCTGTATTCCTCTCAGGATTCCTGCCCTTTCTTCCAGTCTCTGTAGGCTTCCTTCTTGTGTTTGAGTTTGTCCAGGAGCTCCTTGTTCAGCCATGCAGATCTCAGGGCATTTTTGCCTGATTTCTTTGTTGGGATAAATTGCTCCTGNATCTCAGGGCGTTTTTGCCTGATTTCTTTGTTGGGATAAATTGCTCCTGAGCTTGAAGGAGGTGATCCTCGAATGCTAACCAGCTTTCTTGGTCCCCTCTTCCCTCTAGGGCTTTATCCCATGGTACTCTACCAAGCAGATCCCTGAAGAGGCCAAAGTCTGCTCTTCTGATGGCCAGGCTATTGAGCTTGCTGTTTGCCCTCCTTGCTGCCCTAAGGATCTTGAACTCCTGCTGCCCTTGAGCTTCACATTCCCTACCAGCCCCTCCTTGTTGGTGAGAGCAAGGTTCATCATAGCACCTCTCTTCATTGGTTCCTCTATCACTTGGAGAAGTAAGTTATCATGAATGCATTCCAGGAACATCCTGGATTGCTTATACCCTGCTATGTTGTCCCTCCAACAGGTATCAGGGTGGTTGAGGTCCCCCACGAAGACTAGGGCTTAGTGAACATGAGGCTGCTCCTATCTGTCTATAGCAGGCCTCATACATTCAGTCTTCCTGGTCAGGTGGTCTGTAGCAGACCCCCGCTATAGTGTCACCTGTCCTTGCCCTCTCTTTAATCCTGATCAGTAATCTCTTGGTTGGTGCCTTATCCATCCCCAGGCAGAGATCTATGCACTCCAACTAGTCATTGACATAGAGGGTGACACCCCCTCCTCATCTCCCCTGCCTGTCCTTTATAAGAGCCTATATCCTTCCATTCCAACACTCCAGTCGTAGGAGTCATCCCACCACATCTCCATGATGTCAATGAAATCATAGCCCTGCACACGTCTCTAACTCCTCTTGTTTACTCCCCATTCTATGTGTGTTTGCGTAGAGGCATTTCACTTGGGCCCCAGTGAAGCTGACTGACTGGCTAGAGTGGCTGGAAATCCTTTGTGCTGCGATTCAGGTGCTCTTCTGCTGACCTGTGATCCTTTGCCCAGCTCTGGGCATCTCTTGCTGGCACTGGCATCAAACTAGTAGGAGTGGGATAGATTAAGGTTCTGCTCGCCCAGCAGCTCTAATTTAAAGCCCTCTTCAGCAGCTTGGCAAGCCCATGACCGAAGATGCTCTTACCCTTTTCTGACAGATGGACCCCATCAGCCTCCATCAGACCAGGTTTCTTAAAGTGGGTCTCATGGTCAAATAGCCAAACCCCTGACAGTGGCACCAGTCAGGTAACCATTTATTGATTCACCAGATCCATATGATCCAGTAGGTCTATTCTTAAAACTAGTTTTTGTGCCACACATAGAAAATCATTAATTATATTCAGTGTCCTAGTGAGTATAATTATCTGCCTCACAAGCCAGTACAAGTTCATGTAGAATATCAATATCTAACTGGCCCAAATACCAAATGATTGCAAAAAAGGCACTATTTTCTAATCTCATAGAATCCGTCCTTCCAACGCAGTATTGAGTAATAATGCTGGAGACACAGAGTTTTCCATGTTTTTACTTCATCTGTTACAAAGAGGAGTTTCATAGTATGTTACCTTTCAGTAGCCAAAGAAATATTTAGTATGAGACGAAACGATTTTAAGGCCCACCTTGCCTCCAGGATAGTATTAAAAAAAGAAGTTACTAAATACTGTCAAAGCAATTAGTTAATTAGTATAGAAAAGCAATTGATTTACTGTTTGACTTCAATATTGACAAATAGGGTAAAATGGAGCCACAGCTGAGCTTAAATTTCATAGCATTTTATGAAAAGCTACATTTCATGGCTATTCCCCTTGAAAAGTATCTCTACATTGAGAGCAATTTCCTATGGCTTCCTTTAACTAGCAGCTCAGCGCAGATTGAAGAAAACACAGTTTCCCCTTGAAAGAATAGTGGATGACAGGAGTCGTAGCTCTGATATGAACAGTGAGAAACAAATAGAAGCAGCATAGCAGGTTAAAATCTTTTCAGATTGCTTTTGCATTCATCTGTACTACCAGCCACTTTTTTGGTTTGTTTATTCCAGTTAAAGCTATACAAATCACAAACACCCTAAGGCCTGTCTGATAGAAAAATGCTGCTCTAGAATAATTAAATAGCTCTCTATGAAGATTCATTCTTGTGGCATAATGTCAGCACTTTGTTTGAGTGTTTGGTTTCAGCAGTGACAGACATTCTGGTTGGAAAAAATCCTTTAATAAAGTAATAAGCTACTGAATTCACACACAAACCCTAAAGATGGAAAAAAATGTACACAATAAATGAAAGAAAAAATTGTTTTTAATTCTACTTTGTATATGCAATGCATAACTATTTTAAAAAGCATGATTCTTTTATTTGTCACCCAGTATATGCTGTGTCATATCCAGTTCTAACAGAAGAATGATTCGTAGAAATTGTCTCTTTGAAGATAGGGAGAGGATTCCAGTGAATGAAGAGATGACTTACACTTGATCTCATCCTAAACAGTTAAGCTGGCAGTCTTAACTGGCTTCACGGCATGTGGTAATTCCAGACTCAAGATTTCCTGTGTCCTGGGAATGGTCTTACAAATAACTTCATAATGCCATTGCTCTCCTTAAGTGTTCACAAAAAACAGTACTCAGAATTCAGTCTCAAGTATAAAGTAGTTCTGCTGAAGACTGTTGTATGGAATTTATGTAGAGGGATACTTTTATCTATCTATCTATCTATCTATCTATCTATCTATCTATCTATCCATCAATGTATCATCAATCATCAGTCTTGTCTACATGTTGCACATTTCATCTCAGCTGTTTGATTTAAAATAAAACACTTTTTCCACAAATTTTCATTTTTAAATTACTTTTCATAGAAGCTGCAAAGAAAGGGCATTCAGATATGTTATATTGGATAACATATAAGCAGGGGGAAAAAACCCAGCAAATTGAAGAAACAAAAATTGGGTACCATGTGACTGCAGACTACATGCATAGATAAAACTGTTCTAATTACGAACACAACACAATTTTCTTCAATAAAAGTACAAAAGTGTTTGTTTGAGAGCTGTAGATTTGTTTCTTTAATCTCCTTTCCCTAGAGACTTATCAGAGGTTGTTCTCTTGCTGGAGTAGTATTCCCTTGTCTTGAGCTCTGAATTTCGTGATTAGAGTAAAAAGCTGGTTTTTGCCTGCTTCTGAGTAGATGCACATTGCTGAAGGGATTGCTCTCTACTGATTCACCAGTGTCCACCTCAGCACTTTCAGCCTCCAGGGCAAGCTTCTGGTCTTAATCATAATTTGAATACATGAGGAAGAATAATTAAAGAGCATACTGTTATTATGAGTAACATCCAAAGGGAGCAAAACTAACATTGAATGTAGGCCTTAGGTTTCCTATTACTGCATTTAGGATTAACTATAAACAGTCTTGTTAAATGCAATTAAATAGTTCATTAGATGGATTTTTCCTATTAGAACAGGGTAAGAGGTTTGACTTTTAGAACTAAACTGTTTATTGCAGTTTTCTTTTTCTTAATTATTACTGTGTATACTTCAATGGATTTCCTTTTCCTGGGAGATATATTTTAAAAAGGCAGAGAAAAAGAATCCTTAGCATGTGTGACGGGTGCGCTCAACCCCTTGACCAGACTGGTGGTTGTTTGGTGCGCTCTCTGGAGGAGGCAGAGGCCTGAGCCATAACCGGGCTGTGAACCCCTCTAGTTTCAATCTCTTCTCTGAAAGCCCACAAAGGAATAGAGTAACACAGTGAGCATCGATGTATGTGAGCTTGGAACACCGATCATGCGATTAACACATGAATAGCAGGTGGCTTTTCCAAGACTCATTTATCACAGAACAAAGTAAGTTGTGGGTACAAGGAGTCTCATGCATACCTTTTCCATCACATGTAATTTGACTATGAACAAACTGCATTATCCCATAAATATAACAGCCTAAGTGAGCCTTCTTTGAACTCTCCCTACTAGCCAGTGTGACTGCATGGCAGTGATCTCCCCTTGATCTGGGACGCCTCTTGAGGTTGCTCCTCAAGGCAGAGAGACCTTTTACCAATGGCAGATCTTTGGTAAGTGACCGATAATGCACATAACCCTGTACTATGATACCTTTGATTTTGCCTTAGTAACTTTGCATGCTGAATTGATACTAATGAAACATTACATAAACTTTGGACATATAATCCTTTAGATGTAAAGCATTGACCAAGTCTGAGACTAGGTTTGGACCTAGCCACACCTAGACTCCTCTCTTCTCTTTAGAAAGCAGGGGGGTCCACTCTGAACCTTGCAACTCAGTGGGAGAGGGTCCTTCTTACCCTTTGCATCCTTGGTCTCTCTGTGAATCATTCTAATTCAAGTGTAACTCAGTTTTCCTTTTTATGTTTTTCCATGTAGTAATTAATAGAGTGAACCTTGCCATTGAACTTTGTTAAGTCACACCTTTACAACATCATATTAAAACCACTTTTGCTAATATCTTTGACAGTCGTTCTTTAAGCAATCTAAATCTCCCATTCACGACAAATTAGCGTAGTTGGCAGCATCCTAAATCAAGATTCACGACAGCACATCTTTAGGAGGCTGTGCTTTTTTGTTTCTTTTTATCACCATTCCTCCTACTCCCCAAAAGTAATTATTGATGTGTCAAATGCTGTATGATTACACCTGCCTGAGAAACAGTGATATCCCCTTGTTGGTAGAGTTCCTAGCAATTAGGATTTTTTTTTTCCTTCCCCTACAATTGTCTATTTTATTAAACCTGCATCACATGTTTGCTGTTACAATTTATAGTGGATATCAATCTATAAAAAATTGTTTTCTTTGTAATATCTCATGAGTCAGGTTGAGGTATATTCTGGTATGTTTCCTCATGCTATGTCCCATCCTAATCTTGTCAGCTGTGGCTAATGTGTGACAGCAAAATTAGGCAGAATGAAGCAATATGCATTTACTGCAGTATATGTTAATACTTGACAGAACTTTCCAAGGCTGATTTTGAGGACTACAGGTCTATCAGTGCAAGGACACTGAAATAAAAACTCTTACAAATACTTTAGGGGTCTATCCTGCAGAGTGCTAAGCTCTCTAGTCTTTATCAGTTGCCTAATTGTATATTAAAATTTAATTTAAAATCCTCTTTGATTTTTAATTGGACTTCAGCTATGTTCAGGTGAGTGCTGCCCTGTGTCATGGATAAAGAGTATAAATAACACCTGTTTCTTGATACAGTGAAAAGTTACCGGAGACCCTGCAGCTATGAACAACTCTATGATGGCCAGCTAAAGAAAACCAGATCAGGAGCTAGACTAAACTGGTTTTAGGGACAACGAACAGAACAAAATCATGGTATTTAACACATGTAGAAAGCACTTATATGTTAAAATCAGATATGATTTGCAGACCAATGAAAAAAATACCAAAGGTGTAAAAGCAAATGTATTAAAATAACCACAAGCAGATCCTAGAGTGAAGAGAACAATAAACTCAACATCATATTCCTCCCTGTGAGTGTGGCTCATTGTCATACCCTGCAATCACCAGCAGACTGTTAACACGGACTTTTGGAGTCAAAAAAGCAGTGGAAGGGTGAGCATAACACCAGTAAAAGTGGTAGGTACTAGAAAGTGTGTATATATAACAATTTCAATGGTACTCATAATTTATTTTCTTTTTCTGTAATAATTAGATCTGGACTAATAATGAATCTTTGACATGACTGTTAAGATTTCAAGTCTATGTGGTAGGCTAATCTTGGTCTGTCAGGTGCCCACCAAGCTATTCTCTCGCTCCCCCTCCTCAGCAGGACAGACAGACAAAGTAAGATTAAAAAGCTCACAGATCAAGATAAGGACAAGATCACTCACCTGTTACCATCATGGCCAAAATAGATTCAACTTGCAGAAGATTAATTTAATTTATTCCCAATTAAAAATAGGGTAGGATAGTAAGTAAAAAAACCCTTCCTCCCATTCCCTCCTCTTCCCAGGTTCAACTTTACTTCTTTTGTTCCCAACTACTCTGCCTCCCCTTCCTGTAGGAGGAAGGCACAGTGGGATGGAGGAATGGGTTTGTGGTCATGTTATGAAACACTTCCGTCTCTCCCACTCATCCTCACAATCTTCTCCTACTAAAGCATGGGGTCCCTCCCATGGGAGACAGTCCTTTACAAACTGCTCCAATGTAGGTCCTTCCCACAGGCTGCAGTAATTCAAGAATTGCTCTAGCATGGGTACTTTCCATGGGGCTCCTTACCACCAGCTGCAGCTTCCTTAAGGGCATATTCATCTGCTCTGCTGTCCTCCACAGGTTGCAGGGTGGACATCTGTTCCAAAGTGGACCTCCATGGGCTGCAGAGGGACAGCCCGCCTCACCATGGCCTTCTCCATGGGCTGCAGAGGAACCTCTGTTGTGGTGCCTGGAGCACATCCTCCCCCTCTTTCTTCACTGACCTTAGTGTCTATAGTTCTTTTTCTTTCACGTATTCTCACTCCTCTCTCTTGTACATGCTGTGCAGTGTTTTTTACCCTTTCTTAAATATATTATCACAGAGGCACCACAGCATTGCTGATGGGCTCAGCTTTGGCCACTAGCAGGCCCATCTTGAAGCCATCTTGAACTCACTCTGTCCAACATGGGGGCAGCTGTTGATTTCCTTTTGCAGCGGCCATCCCTGCAGAGCCCCCCTTCCTCCCTGCTGCCAGAACCTTGCCATGAAAAGGCAATATAGAATACCAACAATTATTTTTGTTCTTTGTATATAAGGTCTGTTTCCTTTTTGCCTGTAAATAGATTTGAGACTAATAGGATGTGTATTTTATTGAGAGGGTTTAGAATGGCATTTTGAGAAAATGTCAAAATGTTATTTAGATGTCTAAGTTTTTAGTGTTTATTCAAATAACCAAAAGTTAGCGGTCTCACAGCATACTGTCATATTTATCTTGGGTAAAATTTTAGATTATATTTAGGTCAAGAGATCAGAGTAGATAGTATTAAAAGTACTTTTTGGTTTTAACATAACTGAATTCATAAATTTGCCCTTTCATTGTATCTCCTTTGATAATTGCTGGCATAGCAATTGTTAAACCTCAAGTTTACTTAGAATTTCCCTTATAGAGCCTGTTTCACAAAGAATTAAAAAAAAAAAAAATCAAATGTGAAAATATAGCTCTAGATGAAACTTAACCTCTTCTTGTTACTGTTCAACAAAGCAGTTTCCTGGTTATGTTCAGATGTCATGCCTTTTTCTTGAAAGATTATTTTAAGCATGTGATTTTACAGCTAGGTGATCTTTTAATTTTTACACTCTGAAAGCAGCTTTTTTGAGTGTTAAACATCTTTATTGATCCCATCCAATGTTCTCCACCCTAGAATACTCTTTTAAAAAAAAAGTTAATTGGTATTGATATAGTAGATGAACAACAACTAATGCCCTAGGCTAGCTGCAGAGACTTAAAATAAATACATAGGAGATGTAGAAATTAATTTAAAAAGCCAGGTGCAGCCTGCTTGATTTTTTCCTATAAATTCTATTGTGTGCAATTATAGTCAGAACTTTCTTCAATTCTATGTACCAATCTCTCTCACGATCCTCCTGAAAAAACAGTATGTTCTTTTTGAATATATTTTAGCATCTTTAAATTGATGGGAATATTTTAGAGGTACATACTCTGATTAATAGGGACAAAGCCTTTTTAAAAGTCTACTTCTACTGTGCATTAAAATGTAATGATTGCTCTTAAGGTTCATTAGATAATTCCATTGATCTATACCTCACTTAAATACAAGCATGTAAAATGCACATTTAATCCAAGAATCAAGAAAATAATGGATTTATCTGTTTCTGATCTTACTATATGAAAAGCATAGAGACTGCTGCTAAAGCTATATGGTGCCAGTTTCAAACTCCATCTGACTTGTCAGTAACTACTCTACATTGCAAACTACATTTTGTCTAGATTCCCATGTGATATGTCTTGTACAAGAATGTAGATCACTTTATAGTCTTATTATGAGAAAGAAATGTTTTAAAGAGCTTTTGAAGTGCTAAGCAATTTATGGTTCAGAAGTCATAAGGGAAATGAACTTATGTCATTGCTACATCAGGAAGGCTTAAGTCCCATGGACACTGAGCAGCTCTACAGATAGGATTCTACCACCCAATTAAATAGAAACATTGTAGACCTTCTAATTCCGTAGACAACGGAGAGAAAAAATGAACGTGGAAAAAGGACAATAATGAAGAAATTAGTTTTGAACTGCAGCTCAAGACTTTAGCAGTCAGAATAACTTTATAGCTGTAATGTTACTCATCGTAACTCCAGAAGATTTAAAAAGAACGAAACACTGCATGTTTTTTCTTGGCCATTTTCAATTGTTTACCTCACACAGAGGTAATATAATTTGAATTGGATTTATCTTTTATTTTCTCTCATCAAATGTCCTGTAAGGTCACAGTACATTTAAAAAGGCTGTTACTTTCCAATTGAGAAGTAGTTGACTTTCAGTGATAAATGAGCTGATTCTTCTGTCAAGCATCTGTAAGACTTACATACTTTGCAAAGTGCTTTGGTTTCTCTAGCTAAAGGTTAAACAGTCTCAGTTGTTATTATTATGTCATTATTATCAATATTTTATTCTCCTTTTCATACATGTGCACTAATGGGAATATATACTCTGAAGTGTTGGATGTTGATCTTTAAGTGCTTTTTACTACAATGGGAGCAGAAGGTCTTGGAAAGTACCAAACTGACAAGTAACTAGATAAAACGCAAGCAAAAAGAGCTGAAATAGCTTATTTTGAGAAAAATAATATTGATGTTAACATGCTGTCTTATTTAAAATAACAGGACCTCTTTTTTTCTTTAAAACAAATACAATTGTAATTTGAAACCAAGACTTATGAATTGGTCACTGTCAAGATGGTCTTTCCCTTTCCATTGTTGCAACTGAAATAATAGCTATATAAACATCTATATATTCACAGAGGTATCTTTAATATACATTTATACACACACATATCAAGGAGCTAGAAATTACTATCATAGAGTGTTTAGAAGACTGATGAGTCAGGCCTGTTTTAAACTTTAAAACTGAACTTTGCTGACTTCACTCATTGAGCATGCACTTATCGCTGATGGTAATTTCTTATCCAGTGTTAATCATCTTCACTACAAATACAAAACTCTTAGTCTTTAACACTTCTAAAGTGACTGTGAATAGAACATATCATGGAGAGGATGTGGGGCAGCAGGCTCATGTGTCTGCGGTTCTTGGTAGCTCTTAGTGGCCAAGGTGTGGATGTTCTAATTGGAGAGATACGTGAGCTTGTTTTATTTTTCCCTATTTTAACTTGTTTTTTAACAAGTTTTTATGTGGTGGTGGTAGTGGTGATGGTTGTGGTGCTGGTGGTCATGGTGGTGGTCACAGTGGTGGTGGTGCTCGTGGTAGTCATGGTGGTTGTGGTCATGGTGCTCGTGGTGGTCATGGTGCTTGTGGTGGTCATGGTGGTTGTGGTGGTGGTGGTTGTGGTCCTGGTGGTCATGGTCATGGTCGTGGTTGTGATGGTTGTGGTGGTGGTTATGGTGGTCATGGTGGTGGTGGTTGTGGTGGTTATGGTGGTGTTGTGGTGGTGGTGGTCATGGTCATGGTGCTGGTCATGGTCGTGGTGGTGGTCATGGTCGTGGTGGTGGTCATGGTTGTGGTCGTTGTTGTGGTGGTGATGGTGGTCGTGGTTGTGGTCATGGTTGTGGTGATGGTGATCATGGTTGTGGTGGTGATGATCATGGTTGTGGTCATGGTGATGGTCATGGTGTTGGTGTTGGTGGTGGTGGTGGTGGTGGTTGTGGTGGTCCTGGTGGTGGTGGTCCTGGTGGTGGTGCTGGTTTTGGCGGTCGTGGTCGTGTTGGTGGTGCATGGTCCCCAGAAAAAAACATGTCTTTCAGCCCTTTGTCAAGGATATAGTCATCAGCTAAGCAAGTACTGTATTTAACTCTACATTAAACACTATCTAAGCACTAACCCAAACACATTTTTATCCACTTTATGGATATCACTTTTAAGGAACGCCCTTTCTGTTGTTCTTGTTCTTGTTAGTATCTTTATCACTGTCCTTTAACACAGTAGATTCCTCTCTGCAGGATGTATCTTACTAGGTTTAATAAATATCTAACAATTGTGCCAGTCCTTCTTTTAAAAAGTGCACAGAGGAAGAAATTTTATCTTTATCAATGATTGTGTCCCACGGAAGGACATTTCTGTTTACCTACAAGCATATAAGAATGGAACCACTATTTATAAATTTATTTTTAATTTTTAAAAGTAATAAGATCATCCAAGGTCACACTTTTATCCTCTTATTGTAGTTATGTGTTGTACTTATGAGTAGGAATCAATGGCAGTGCTTATGGGCCAAAATTCTCTCCAATGTGACCACATACAGGGCTCACAGCCTGATCTATGATAATTAATTAATCACTTCTGAAACATTGAACAAGCTACATGACTTTGAGATTTTCTATAATTTTCCAAGGAATGAAAACTGCACCAATCCTAAAAAACAAAGAAAGAAATTACCAACCACCAGAGAATCTAGAATAATATTACATCAAAAGCAGTATTTAATGGTAATAAGGAGGTAACATCAAATGTGCAAGGGTTCAGAAAAAATATATGAGGAAAGTAAGAAAGGAGCACATACTATTTGGAGGGACAGAATAATTTTTATTTTCAGGGTGATGATTGTTATGAACATAAATGACATTATGTTTTGAGGGAGTATTTTGTACACAACAGTAGAAATCCTAATTGAATAAATGTGTGTTCTCTTTGGGTACTATTTAGTTGTCTATAATTCATATAGGCAGTCTATGTTTCATAAATGTCGCCAAAAGGTTGATGGTGGAAAAGTTTTGATCCAAATCTCTTTCCAGATGCGAGTGCTGTATGTCACTGTGGAAAAAATAGCTGTGATAACTATCTTATAAAAACAAATAAATATTTTAAAAATATTTCTTTTTCATATTAGGATTACTTGAATTCTTTTAAAGTGTGGTTGTTCAGTTTTGGGATTTGGCTTTGTTTCCTCCCCCACGCAGTGTTAAGTGATGAAGAGGTCAATTGCAGAAGGATCAATATCCTATTTCTTCCTGACATGAAAGACCCTGAATCAAGACCATGGATAAGACAGAGTAGGATGTGAACCATGAATGAACTCTCACCATTGGATTTAGGAAAATAGAGCTATTCATTGCACTCCAAATTCTACTCATTCTTAGTGTATTTTTAAGGAAAGAATTGATTTCACTAAAACCACATGAAAACATGTTTTCGGAAACTTCTCAGATGGTTAGAAACAAATAGAAAAGTACAAATACTTGGACAAATGTTTATGAAAAAAAAAAGAAAAAAAAAATCTCCCGTTTCAATTTCAAGTTAAAAATTTATCATGAATAATTACTGGCTTAAACTGTACAACACAAATATTTTGCTTTAAGTGCTTCATTCAAGTTCTTCGACACTCCACTTTCAAAATGTTTCAGTCCATGACCCTGAAAGATGCATGTGTCTCTTCTAAGATGTATTAGTGTACAACTACAGAAGTGTATTAGCTTCTACCAAAGCTTTTAACCTTCTGTGGGAGTTGATGTGCTTATGATTCTTCCAGGTTACTATGAGTTACGTTTCCAGTGGCAACTATCTTCCTGGCAGATTGTAGTGCCATATATAAGCAACTTCTGAATTAACAAAGGAGTACATAAAAAAATCAAGACCCAGAGTCTAGCATGGCTATATTTTTCTGTCTGACCTTGTCAATGATCAAAATCAGTAGAAACTGTTAAGTATCTCCATGAAATAATGAATCAGAAGGACACTGATAGTAGACCTCCTTAAAAGATAAAGCTTTAGGAATTTGGTTATAGCAATTTTCTAATGTCAACACATTATTTATTGAAAATATATTAGATAAAAATATGGAAAATGTTACTAGAATTGAAATTGAATGGAAGTATCACTATATTGTGTATGTCTGTGTGGTATAAGCTTAACAACACTTGTCAGAATGAATTACCACATTTGACATCTTAAAATCAGTAATAAAGGGAAAATAATATTGTTAGGATTAATATTAGGTTTATGATGTCTAAAGATGTCACACTGGTAACCCTGAGGTTCCTTATTTAGTAGAAATATGGGCAAATCACAGTTTATGCAACTACTGGATTAAATTAAGGCAGTGTCCTAAGCATACAATAAAGTGGAGTCAGAAACATTGTCTCCGTTCCAGCAATCTGCAATCATGCTGAAGCCAAGATGTCTTTGGGTGGCAACAGGCGGCTAAGGGAAGAAAAAAATACAGCCTTTTTACCCACAAAAAAATGTACAGAAGTTCAGCTAGAACAATTACTTATAAAACTAATGTAGAATAATAGAGGTGCTAAACATTCAGAAAGATAGATTTTTTTATTTATTTTCTTTTGTTTTTAATGTAGACTTAACATTTTCCTATAAAGGTGATGGATCTGAGTATAGCACTATCAGAGTATGGGGTGCTTGTCAAGACCTTCTCTCACAGTATTCATAGATGAGGTTACTACTCTCTCTTACTGACCAGCAGTTATGTTGTGATTTAATTTCTCCTCTTTTTGACTCTGTGACTCTTGCATGCTACAAATTTAACATCAGATATCAGATTAGATTATTCTATTCTGGATTTCTTGTGCTGCTTGCCTGAAAAGCAGGGAATTAATTTCTCTCCTTCTTTCTCACCTTTTATTTCTTTTCTTTCCCCCCCCAAGCTCAACAAGTAATTTAGCAAAGCTTTCTCAATGGAAAGCAAACAAATAAGCAACAAAAAACAGATCAACATACTGACCACTTACCATTTAAAACAAAAGCTAGATACGTTTTTCCATACTTTGAGGAAAGTATTTAGGACCTGTAGTGCAGGAATCACTTTCAGATCACAATTTTAGCCTCACAGGGGTAACTAATTAAATTTCCAGATAGCTAACTGTGTCAAGGAAGACAATAACATTTCAGATATTCCATTTCTTACATCTTTTACTATCTGGTTTAAGCTTCTTTTTGTATTGTATTCTGATTCCATTTCTTAGGTGTGAAGCTACTTTCTCTTTTCAATATTTAGCTAAATGTGTATTGAATCTGTACTGTAAATTCAGCTTTATCATCTGCAGATGCTTTTTTTCTGGCGAAAGAGAATAAATATCAAGTAAGTAGTCAGACATGTTTCTGGATGTAGTTCTTTCCAAAAAGCACATTAACCAAAATAATTGTAGTTATACAGACCTCTATACCACCACACCCCTGCCACATGCACACCCACACAACCAAATTTGTGTATTTGGAGTGAAATCATAGAAAATCAAATCTTTTTAGATATATAGAGATATTTATAAGCAAACACACATATAGATAAGCAATGTTTCATTTATATATATGCAATACCTCATACAAAAATATTACTATTTTTCTTCTATCCTGTTTTCTTCCTTTCTGATTTTTTCTTCTAAAGCACTGCTTAATGTTGGACACCCAACGGTTATAAGTCATTTTCTTTGCAGCTATTGCATTGTAAACAATTCCTCTTTATTGGCATAATTTCTAAATTAATATAGTCGATAACAAGCAGTAAAATCTTCAAGTAATTAATCAGTAAAAGGAGTAGAACATATATACAGCTGCTAGATTTAAACACTAATTATTCCATTTATAAAAGAATGCAATGATTTTTTTAATGCCAAATTACATCAATTCTCTTTTAAGAAGAGTATCACGTCATAACAGAATAGCTTTCTATCATTTTCTGCTAATTTGATGTTTTGATGCACTTTTATTTATATATCTGTTTTTCAAAGTAGTTTTTAGGGAAAAACTATTTCAAAATGTGAAAAAAGCAGAGAGAAAATATATACTTATTAAGCTTTTTATTTTTCACTTCCCTATTTCTGAGGCTTGTGCTGACATTATGCTAAACTTCTCATTTGTTTTTAACAAAATTTGGGAATAGTGGTTAATCATTTACAGTCTTCCCTGGAAAATTTTATCTATAGCCATCTCCAAAGGGACCAACATACTATTCATTGTGTTCAGTGATGGATAAATCCATTTTGTTTTTCTCTGAGTCCCATCACACTAAAAGGTGAGATTAAAAGGAGGTTGACCTCTTCTTTGTGACTTAAAGTTGCTTTTTTTAAAAAAAACTTCTTGCAAAACCAGGGGAGAAATGCTAAAAAAAGTCTTTTCACAAAATTTAATGGAAGGGTGATGAACTGAGCATTTTTGGAAGAGAGCTCAGCTTTCTGCCCTCCAGTTTTCTTTTTGGCTAAAGCATGGTCCCTGTGTAGCTCTTGGAGGCTTGTCTGTATTGAACTTTTCCTACAGTATCACCAAACTTGGTCAGGTCTGCAGTTTTCTAAATACATGATCAGTCCTGCAAAACAGATATTGATAGCTTGATTTTTTATTTTTTTGTGTGACAAAGCTTAAAATGTTTCCATGAAATTGCTTGTACAGTACTGCACTCTGTGATGCACATTTTGAGGAAAAATACTAAACATTACACCTGACAAAATCACTTCCTTTTGACTGTTGACCTTCCAGTAACTAATTTATTAAAGTTAGTTAGGTTTTTCTTGTTTCATTCTAGGGAAATAATCCAACAAAAATTGTTTATTCAACAATCCCACAAAAATAATATTTAAAAATTATAGTTATATGATTTTTGTTAATAAAACCTTGCCAGATTTCTTTATTAACTTATTATCTTCTAAGTACTTACAGATTCACAGATTCACAGATTGGTGGGGGTTGAGAAGGACCTCTGGAGATCATCCAGTCCAACCTCCCTGCTAGAGCAGGATAACTTAGCCCATGTTGCACAGGATGGCAACCAGGCGGGTTTTGAATGTCTCCAGAGAAGGAGACTCCACAGCCTCTCTGGGCAGCCTGTTCCAGTGCTTGGTCACCCTCAAAGTGAACAAGTTTTTCCTCATGTTCAGGTGGAGCTTCCTGTGTTCCAGTTTGTGCCCGTTGTTCCCTGTCCAGTCACTGGGCACCACTGAAAAGAGTCTGGCCCCATACCCTAGACATCCACCCTTTAGATATTTATAAGCATTAATAAGATCCCCTCTCAGTCTTCTCTTCTCCAGGCTAAACAGACCCAGCTCTCTCAGCCTTTCCTCACATGAGAGACGCTCCAGTCCCCTCATCATCTTTGCAGCCCTCCACTGGATTCTCTCCAGTAGTTCCCTGTCTTTCCTGAACTGGGGAGCCCACAACTAGACACAATATTCCAGTTGTGGCCTCACCAAGGCAAACTAAAGGGGGAGGATCACCTTCCTTGACCTGCTGGCCACACTCTTCTTAATGCACCCCAGGATAACATTGGCCTTCTTGGCCACAAAGGCATGTTGCTGGCTCATGGAGAGCTTGCTGTTGACCAGGACTCCCAGGTCCTTCTCCGCAGTGCTGCTTCCCAGCAGGTCAACCCCTAACCTGTACTGGTGTCTCAGGTTGTGCAGGGAATTTTGTTTAATTATTTGCTGGAGTTTTGGAGCAGAGGATACTCAAAAACCAGTAAAAAGTGGTTTATGATTCGTTAGGGCCTCTCTTTTTTTTCCCCTTTGAAGAACTGGCACATGAAATGTCCCCATTTCATTTCGTATAATTTCAAGTACTTATGTGAGACTTCTAAATTAGACATTTTAGTTGTGGTGTTTCCTGTTTGCCCAGCCATTTACTTTCTACATATGTTCTTCCTAAATAACATTCAGTTATTGTTATCATCAATCTACTTGAAAACTAACAGTGAGGAATCTACACTTTAACAACCCAGAGTGAGGTAGGAATGAGAATGTAAAATATTTACGTATTTCTGTCTCTGTAATAAAGTAAATCTTTCATCATCATAATCATTATTGTTATTATTAAAAATTATACTTCTTCTATAATAAGTATATAGTTATAATATTATTCCTTTTAATCCTCTTTATTTCTTGCTAGCTTATTCTCAAATTGAGTGTTTTTTATTTTGTTACTGTAAGCTTACGTTTTTCTCTTGGAACCAAATTAGGAACTTGACAAGTTTTCCATTTCTTTTGTTTTGATTTTTGTGGGTTTTTTTGTTTTGTTTTGTTTTGTGGTTGTTGGGGGGGGGGGGGGTTTTTTTTTTTTTTTTTTTTTTTGTGGTTGTGGGGGGGGGGTTGTTTTTTTTTTTTTCTTTTTTTTTTTCTTTTTCCTTTCAGGTCATTGCTGACGTCCTGATTTTTTGATGTAGGTGTCTCTATAATACTGATATTTTCCTTCCATTAGGGTATGGATTCTAGCTGCAATGTTCTTTTATGAAACTGTCCATTGTGTGGATTTAATACTGTTTCCTGTGAGGTCTGCTGAGTTAGATCTATGGATTTTACTATGTTATCTTATACAGTTTTCTCCATTAAAAAATAAATTTCACCATTCACCATGATCTTTCTTACCCAATTAACCTTTCAATTTCATGCACTCAGTCATTTTGCCTTCATTGATCATAAACAAAGCCAAAAAAGTTTAGCTCTTTCTTCAACTGCTGCATCAAAAAGTTGTCGTCAACTGACTCCAAGAAGTTGCTTGATGATCTGTTACTGATTTCTGTATCTGTATATATCTTTTCCATTACTTATGGAGGCACAGCTGGTAGTTCGTAACCTTTGACGGACTGTGCAACTGCCTGATTACAACTGATTGCAACATCTCTTTCTGCACTGGATACAACCACTGCTCCACAATATATGTCTCCAATTTGTACTACTGTCATGGTAGGCATTCTAGGGATGAGCTAGTCACAAACGTCATTCAGATTAGTCATTTGCTTCTTTTATTGTGACAGAATCATTCATGGCACATATTACTCTGTTAGAAAGAAACAGCTTGCAGCAAGCAATCTAAGTCCAAAGAATTCTGGTGACCTTTTTTTCCTTTTCATTATTTTAATTGGTTTTCTATACACTATGTCCTTTTCTACTAATTATAATGCATTTGTAGTTTAAATTTTAATTGCATAGTTATTTTATGTGTAACCCAAATATGAATCAGCTTTAATTGATAGGACACACTAGGTGTGCGGTTCATTCTATGTATTTCTGAATGCTATATTTTGGTTGGTTTACAGTCAGCAGGCCCTCATCCTACAATAACACAGGTGTAGACTTCCATTAGCTCTTGGCCTGCTTTTAACTTTTTTTTCAGTTACTTATTTGTCATATTTTTTAAAAATTCCTCACTTAAGATTTCCAGCCTCAGAAACTAAGCTTCCTGTTTTTCAGCATCATATGGACTTGAATTTTAGTCTGTGTTTAATCTTGCCGTATTTTTTCCACAAATAAATGTATCAGTATTTAAATCCCACTGAAGTATCAACATCATGATTTGATCTTTGTTTATAGTCTTTGTCAGTCTTCATGGTGATATTTTTGTTCTTATCTCCCACAAGATTTGTGACCTAGCCACAATCTTATGTCTTGTGGCGTAATTCACTAAGTCCTTGATATGTCTCTCCTTCATTTTTCCTTTACTAGTTTTTCCTAAACTACATGTATAGCAATAATCTAATATTTATATTCCATTCACTTATGCACTATGATTTTCAGGTTTTATATTCAAAGAACCATGTCATCATTTTAAACTTGGAGGGATTGGTCTATGGTCTAGTGAAAGGGAGACCAAGGCTTTTCCTGATGGAGTTAGAAATTGAGGAGCATTTTACATACAAATAGTTTCAAGGAACATGACTGAGTGCGGATTTACAATGCTAATTCCTATTCTGAGAAAGCAACCTGAGGTTGCATGTTTAGACTGCTAGTTGTGAAATGTCTGACAGATTGTCAGAAAAAACTTTGCCACAAATTAAGTGCTAGGTGGCTATGTACATCGTCGGTATCATTTCTATCCCTTATATATCTTTGTATGCCTTTATATGACTCTGGAACTGTGTATCTCACTTTGGATTTTGTTGAAAAGAATTTATTTTTGGCCAGTACTTGGCAACCAACTTATATCCATTACTACAAAGAAATGTACCTGTCTGATTGTGCCTTTACTTAATTTATATGTCCAGGCTGTGCCTTTAAGTATGCCATCCCACCCAAAACATATCTAAATGGTCACCTATTAAAAGCCATCTCTTAAGAGTGCAGAAGCTTGCAATTCCAAAATGTTGGAAGTCAAACAAGTGGGGCAGAAGGCTGGCTTGAATGAACAGGGATCTTCTAGAACGCAAGTCGAAAAGGAAAGTGTATGCACATTGAAAGCAAGGACAAGCAACATGGGAGTACTACAGAGATGCTGTTTGCCACTGTAGGGAGAAAAGTTGTGTGGCCAAAACTCAATTAGAATTCAAGCTGGCCAATACTGTGAAGGACAATAAAAAGGGCTTTTTAAAAAATACATTACCAGCAAAAGGAGGATCAGAGATAACATTAGTCCATTATTTGATGAGATTGGTCACCCTACAAATATGGATGTAGACAAAGCAGAGACATGTAATGCCTTCTTTGCCTGTCTTTAACAACGATGATGGGTCCTGGGACTCATGGAGCACTGTGTTGGAAGACCGTGATGGGGAGGTGATTGTCCCACTCTATGCTGCACTGGTGTGGACCCACCTCGAGTACTGTGTGCAGTTTTGGGTGTCTCAATGTAAGAAGGACATTAAACTATTAGAGTTTGTCCAGGGGAGGGCGACCAACGTGGTGAAAGGTCTCAAGGGCAAGACTTATGAGGAGCAGCTGAGGTCACTTGGCTTGTTCAGCTTGCAGAAAAGAAGGCTAAGGGGTCACCTTATAGCAGTCTACCCCTTCCTAAAGGAGGACAGTAGAGGGGGAAGTGCTGATCTCCTCTCTCTGCTGACCACTGACAGGACACAAAGAAATGGAATGAAGCTGCGTCAGGGCAAGTTCAGATTGGACATTAGAAAAAGATTCCTCACTGAGAAGAAGAAGGGTGGGTGGTCACTGGAAAAGGCTCCCCAGGGAAGTTGTCATGGCACCAAACCTGTCAGAGTTCAAGGAGCATCTGGATGATGATTTTAGTCATATGTTTTTGTGTTAGGTAGTCCTGCAAGGAGCAGGGAGTTGGACTCAATGATCCTTATAGGTCCATTCCAATTCCATCCCATTCTATAAGTCTGTGATTCTATTACTCTAAATCTTACTACCATAACATGACATGCCAGCTTCAATATCTTTTTATATATCTACACAATTATGTTTCTCGTTCTTTCATTATCTCACATCTTGACTACTGCAACTTCTTTCTTTCTTGTTTCAAATTACATACTAATATTGACTCAGAACAATGTTCCTAGATCGTCTATTTAATCTTTCTTTCGTCCCTACCACAAACAACTTCTCTACAGGATCAAACCTCAATAGTTTGTTTTTGATATTAAGACCATTCACAATCTGTTTGCCCCTCTAGCACTTCCTTTATTCTATTGGTTCTAGCTTCTGGTCTACCTGCTCTTATTGATTATTTGTTAAGGGTGTTTTTTAAAGTTCCTTTGTACTTTCCCTCAAGATGTTTTTTACTATACTGGAGAAGCTTTGTATGCATTTATAAAACCTCAATGATCCTCTTAAAAATTCTCCTGTGCTAAGATGCTTGCAAAAATGATTAATTGTGACCGCTTTTTTCATGCTAGACAGTCCGATTTCCTTGTCTGCTTATTTGTTATTTATAGCTATGTGTCACTTTTGTACACTGAGTTTGTGAGTTGTATGGATTATTTTTTCTCCTATGCATTTGCACGGAGTTCAATCAAGACTTTGACTGGGATCACTTGCCACAGTTGCAACAGAAATAAAAGATATTTACCATCATCATCAACTTCATCCTCCCATTTCAGAATAGCAGACACAGAGATGTACACCCTTTTCCTTTTTATGAATAAATTCTGAGCAGCTGCAACCACTTACAAAAGTCAATGATCACATTCCTTTGATTTTGTTGAGAAGGGACTTTAGTTTCCTAATTTTAGTGTGAATTCAATATATTCGACATACCTGAGAATCGTGTGATGGTTTTTGTATGTAAATGTTAAAGAAAGTATTTTATATTCATATTTGATGTTATTTTTATTTTCTTTTTGTTGCATTTCCACCCTAAAATTATTGTACTCTAGTATTCAGTACTTTCTGATCACTTAAGAATATAGTTATAGTGAACATAAAAACAAAAAAAAATCCCAAAGTTATGAGTATGTGTTATCTAATACAAATATTATAGTTATACATTTTAGTTTCTATGTTAAGATGATTCTGGTTTTCTGGTTTGAAAAGATGAAATTATTTCTTTTCTCCTATCCTTGAACTTCCCAAATGTATATCCAATGTACTTATTTCTGAATTCAAAGAAATGATAGTTCTGTCCGCAATATAATAAAGATTCTTAACAATATACATTTTTCTGTAACTTCACCAAAGTTAAAAGGGAAAAAACATCTAGCAACACTGAAAGATATTCTTCATTACAATTGTGATATAGTAAAGCTATGTAAATTATGTGCATTATTATAGACTACATCTTGCATATGTTTTGAACTTATTCTCAGGTGTACACTGCTTGCTTATTTAGAGGACACAAGGAATGAGAAATGATAGTAAATTCAAAGTAAAGTAAAATTAAAATATTTAGAAGAGTGTTAAATTCAATAGACCTTACAGATAACACTAAAATGCATGCTCAATAGATCTTTGAACTTTTCTGCATTTTACTTCAGTCAGTCACAGTGAGCTACAAACACGATTCTGCTAAATTGCATTGAAGGAAATTTATCTCAGGTGTTTTGCAGCTATTGCTCTGACTCATCTGGGTTTGTGGTTTGTTTTGGTTTGATTTTCTTCAAAAACTATGAAGTGCTAAATTACATTTAATTTAAAAAGAATGAAAACAGATTATAATGTGCCTGACTCTCTATGGCCAAAGCTAAGAATTTATAAATAAAAACTTTGAATCAGCTGAGAGAAAGAAGAAACAGTCTTGCAGAAAAGGTCAATCAGACAGGTATTAGAAGAGAAGGAACTTAGAGGACCATTTATTGCATGATGAGTCTAGTAAAATGAACACACATTTTTATTTTTTTTCTTTCTCATTTTTTAAGATAAAATCAATTTCTAGACATTTATTTAGTTAAGGTTTCTAGTCTCCTCAGAGACTGTATTGCTACACAGCAGACATAACTGTTAAAAACACTATTGTCTTTTTCTTATAGAGAACTGGGACAAAGACAGTTGAGATCACAAAGGAAGTCCGTGAGAAAGTAATTGTTAGAACTGAATCTCAAGAACTACTACACACTCACCAAGAGAAAATACATGTAACAGAGTTGGCATATGATTTTCTTCACAAATGTATTGCAGATTTCTTCACAGGAAAGGTAAAGGGAAAAATTACAGTAAAAAATAGTCAGTGTATAGCAAATAACTCATTTGCAAAATTATAATTTGAAATCTCCAGTTGTTTCCCAACTGAAATACCCAGGAATCAACACGCTCCCAATAACTTTCTTGTAAAGTCAGGCAACATAAGGAGGTGCAGTTGACTAGACACCATTCACTATCTTGAATTAGGAAGATGATGGTCAGTATTGAGAAAAATTCGCTCAGCATTCCTAGTTAATTGAAAGTTTTCATATATTTAAGCAGTTCCTTTTCTGTATTTCTATTTTCTTTTAATAGAACAGTGTTTCACTGAAATTTTTAAAGGATTTGTTTAGATTAATTCAAATTGGCCTTGGCAGCTTAAACTAAATAAATGTAATTTCTAGGTAAACAAGTCTCACTGCTGGATCAGTCTGGATGTGTAAAAGATGTAGAGACAGAAGATAGTTTATTATAAAATTTTTTTTATTATTATTTTCTTGACTAGTAGAATACTGTATTCCACAACACTGCAAAAACTTACTCTATGCTTCTCTTTCAGATATATTGAAGAATTAATCCCCTTTTTCAGAGATTATCACTGCCTCAGGTGATAAGAAAAGGAAGTCACTGACAGGAAGCAAATTGTCTCTCCTGCTCTCCAAAAAGTCAGTTATGTCCAAAGTTGATTGTGCACATTATATGTTTACCTACAAATCCTTATTATAATGGTGATGTAATATATGCTGAAACTATATATTAATACTAAATTAACTTTTGTCTTCCCATACATATCTTTTTAGACAATTTTTCTGAGGTAGAATCCTAAATGTTTTGCCCCGTAGAGTGCATAGTAGTACTGTGGACATTTGTAGAAGTCTCAATCACAGAAGGAATACTGCCAGGAGACCCTTACGTTCTGGAACTTTCAAGATGTAAATTCATAGTCGTGCAACAATATTTATACTGTGTATCTACTGTTTTCCTTTAGATACCAATTCTTATTCTTCTCCCTTCTTGCTTTCAAGTTCAATTAAAAAATAACTATGTTTTACTTTTGCTTGTTTGCCTGTTTGTTTTAAACAGAGGTTGCCATTTTCCTGCTGCACTTGTAAATATCTGTTGAAGTTGTGGTGATTAAGAAAAAATCTGAGCTGGAGCTTATATCTGTGATAAGTCCAATGATAGTATAATGACAGGTAAACTAATAAACATTGAAAGACAGAAGTTATGAAAGAGAGGAAGAACTGGATGTGACTGTCTCTTAGGATGCAGACTATCCAGATGGTTCAAATGAGTGGTATGACAGGTATATTCACAATGATTTCTTTCAGAACTGGAATGTAAGTAAATTTATGCTATCAACAGAAGAGATCATAATTCCCTACCCTTTTCTAATGATGAAAAAGAGGAATTACAACTTAAATTATAGCTTTATTTGGAAAAGATTTGTGTGTAGAATTTCCCTAGTGACTCTTTAGAAACTATCGTAACTTTTCACAAATGCAAATTATTTGCACAGTAGAACAGAAATGAGCAAGAGGCAGGAAACTGGGAAATAGAGGAATTTGCTGAATTCCACTGATCTCATAAACATCTTTTGTAAGTTTAAGTAATACAAAAGCTGCTCACTAGATCATAGTGACACTATAAAACCAGGTAGGCATTTAGGAAAGTCACGACTGATTTGTTTGTTGCCCTTATTATAGAATTGTAAATAACTGCTGAACTTGCTTTGTGAACTAATTACTTGTTGGGAATTGCAACACCCAACACCTAGCAAAAACAGAAGGTGTAAAATAAGTTGTTCTGTCAAACAAGCAAAAAACCAAGAAACTTTTATTACAAAAATTGGGACCAGGGAATAAAAGTGGATTGACATGGCAAACATTTTTTCACTTTGATTGTATCTGAGTAGCTTTTTGTCATTGGCATTAGTAAAACACTGCAAGTGAAAAGGCAGGAAAATAAAGTACAGATCCATTAGTTTATGGGGGAGGAGTGCAAGCAATGGATTACACACAGAAGGCTGAAGTTCCCAGAGCTGTTTTTGCATTACTCCAAATGTATTACTAATTAATAGAAATAGGTTTAACACAGAGTCAGAAGCCAGGCTGCAATATGAAAAGATGTTAAAGAAGATTTAGAGAAATCTGTACGTTTAAGGCAGCTAGTCCTGGCAAAATTCATCATAGAGCACTTAAGATAGTCACAAAAGAAGAATCTGAAGAACTGTTAGTTGTTTTCAAGAATTTATGGAGAATAGAAAAATTCCCAAAACACTGGAGAAAGATCAAATAAGTATTTATATTAAAATTATTAAAAAAAAAAAAAAAGATACAATTCAGGAAGCAATAGTTCAGTTAACCATTATTGTAAAAAAACCCTACTTCAAATTATTTCAAATTTCTAAAAATATATATAGAGAGAGGCTAGGCTAGACTAGACTAGAATATTTCAGTTGGAAGGAGCCTACAACAATCACCTACTCCAACTGCCTGACCACTTCAGGGCTAACCAAAAGTTAAAGTATGATCTTAAGGGCATTGCCCAAATGCATCTGAAACACTGCCAGGCATGGAGCATTGATCATGTCTCTAGCAAGCCTGTTCCTGTTTGACCACACTCTCGGTAAAGAAATGTTTCCTAATGTCAAGTCTGAACCTCCCCTGACACAGCTTTGAACCAGTCCCATACACCCAATCAGTGGATCCCAGGGAGAAGAGCTCAGCACCTCCCTTTCCACTTCCCCTCCTCAGGAAGCTGTAGAGAGCAGTGAGGTTGCTCCTCAGCCTCCTATTCTCTAAACTAGACAAGCCCAAAGTCCTTAGCTGCTCCTAGTAGGACATATCTTCCAACCCTTTCACCACCTTTCTTGCACTCCTCTGGAGACATTCAAGGACCTTCACACCCTTCAAATTGTGGAGCCCAGAACTGTACACAGTACTCAAGGTGAGGCTGCACCAAGGCTAAATACAGCAGGATAATCACCTCTTTTGACCAGTTAGTTATACCATGTTTGATGCACCCCAGGATGGGGGTTGTCCTCGGCTGCCAGTGCACACTGCTGACTCACATTGAGCCTGCTGTCAACCAGCACCCCCAATCCCTTTGCAGGGTTGTTCTCCAGCCACTCCTCTCCCAACTTATACTTGTGACCAGCATTACTGTGCTAGGTGCAGAATCCAGTATTTAGACTTGTTAAATTTAATCCCATTAATTATATCCCAACGTTTCAATCTATCTCTATCCCTCTGCAAGGCTCTTGTCCCTTAAGAGTCAACAGCACCTCCCATTTTGGTATCATCAATAAACAATGGTGCATTCACCTCCTGCATCCAGATTGTTGATAAATATATGGAAGAGGACTGGCCCTAGAATTGAAGCCTGAGGAACACCACTGGTGATCAGTCTCCAGCCACATGTAGCGTCATTCACTACAACCCTTTGAGCCCTGCTGTTCAGCCAGTTCTTCGCCCAGCACACTGTGAACCTGCTCATTACACAGTTGGACTTGCCCAGAAGGATGCTCTGAGGGACAATATCAAAATCCCTACTAAGATCCAGAAAAGCTGCATGCACCACCTTCCCTTCAGCCACTAGGCACGTAACATATTTAGTAACATACATATATATATATATGTCTATGTGTGTACACATACCCAGCTAGACGATAACAAGGACTATACTACACAGATTTATCAAAAGCAGGAAAAATTAGTTTAATTTTAAGATTTAACAGTAATATTAAGGAAAATAAAGGGAAACTGCAGATTTTTTACTATTCAATGGAAGCCAACAGTGGAAAATGAAGTGCCTGTTACAAAGTTGTCTGTATTTTGTGAGTAACTTAATTAGACTCATTCCTGGAAGACTTGGGAAGGCTTTCTACAAAGATAAAACTATGGCTTTACCTAGATAAAGGCAGTTCAGTATGTTACACGCTACACTGAAATATATCCATAATTAGAATTCTAACGAGTGATTTCTTAAATTTATAGGATGCATTACCACTTTATGGACATTTTAATTTACTACTTGAATTAGTAGTCCACATTAGTGATATTAGAAAAAAAAAAGGAAAAAAACACAAACCATTATAACCACTAAATGGGATTGAGTAAGCATTTTTGTTAGCCCCAAAGCTATCTTGATAGCTTTATTGTCTTAATCAACTTAGTTGATTCGTTTTACTGCTCTTTTGAGGTGAATGTTGTGGACACATGCTGGGGTACTAGTTCACTTCTGCCAAATTAAAAATGATAATTCTCATGCGTGAAATAAGTGCATGGACTAATGACCAAGTCTCTGCATAATTTGAACTGAAGCCCCAGCAGGTGGCAAACAATTAAACACATAACATAATATAATATAGTCACAAAACTTTTTTTTTTTTTTTAAATAAAAAAAGGAAGGGAGGGAAGTAAGGAAAGCAAACTCTCCTTCTTTCCGTGCACACTCCTAAAGTCCCCAGATAAAGTCAGAGACAAAAATTGAAGAAGGAAACTAAAAATATGTCACTGGAAAGTCACCTACTAACAGGTCTCCAGATCTCTCATAATTCTAAATACTGAATACTTTTTTTTCTTATGAAAGTGCAGACATGATTCTACTCCCACTGAAACAATAACAAATCCCAAAGGTTTCTTTAGCAGCACAAGAATAAACCTTGAGAAATACTTTGGCATTTCCTAAAACTTGGAAATAGTTCTGAACCAGTTTGAGAACTAAATATGTAGTAAGTAGGTTATTATATAAATGAGGAAAAAAACCAACTTAAACCCCAAAACTAGATCAACCCCTCATTAGTTGTTCCTTAATTTTACATTGGGTCACTTGTTTACATGACTTCTAAAAAACTCATATGTAAGTGATGAAGTTTGTGTCTCTCACAGATAATTATCACATGCAAGGTTTTTCTTGAAAAATATATTTTTTTGTAGAATGTCATATGGTTTTTTAGAGGCTTATTTCTTGTACCTGCAGACACTCAAAAATCTAATAACTGACTCATAACTTCAAATATAAACTCATTTATTTAGAAATAATTTTATTTAGAAATATTCATAATCTATGTTTCATAATACTTAATATAAATTTGAATTTCATTGCAAAATTTAGGGTTATTTTATAAGTTTATCAGACTGGCCACCTAAGAATATATTGCAACATATACTATAACGGAAATAGATAACTACTGCTATAGAATGGGCATGTCAGATGCTGGTTAGCTATTAGCAAAAGAAGTAGGGTGCCTGCTAACTTCTGGGACAGGCCAGATATAGAGCAGAAAGGATTGATGACATTCTGACTCTTATAAAATTCTGTGTAGATTTGTGTTGTCACTGAATTTTTTAGTTAGATAATATTGAAGGGTTTTTTTGAATAAACAGCAGAAATTATTTAAAAAAAAAACCCAAAAATAGGAAAAAAAGGTGGCTCATAATCAGCAAAAGTTTTTGAACTTGTAGCTAGTAGAACACGTATAACTTAATAGTGAAATGAAGGTATTTTAAAAGCAGTACCTTCTGTTGTTGGTAAGTATTATAATTTTAAGGCAAGAATAATGTTAAAGGTGAGAGTGTAATCAAACAGACTATGAAATAGAAAAAAATTCTACTCTTTTCTTGAAAGCGTCTAAGCCTATTTGACACTTTTATTTTGCAGATTATCTGAGAAATAGTGTTTTTCAGGAGTAAGCAAAAGAAACCCAGGATAAGAAATATCAGTTGTTATATTTCCTCGTACTTAGCTAATGTTAAGGGGCAATTTGCAGCTATAGCTATCATTTCAAAATGCCTCTTTTGAAGAACGTCATGCTGGGAAAACAAGCAGAGAGACAAACTTCAAAACAACAGATAAGTACCCCCCCCCCAAACACAAAGCACTTCTGATGATGAGGAGACTCTCTCCTTTCAGTCACAGTGTGAGGGGAAAATCCAAACAGAAAGTTTGTGAAAGGCTTTTGTTCGTAGAAATGTGGAATTAGAAAAAACGTGAGCATGTTGTATTGGAATTTGGTTTCTTGGAAACTAGTGCTTGTGTTTTGTGGGGTTTTTTTCCAAGCTTCTGCAATAGCTTTGGTAAATACAGGTCCAATCTTTAAGGCACAATTATTTATTTTACAAATAATTTTGTGCTCTTTCCCCCTGCCCTCCTTTTTTCTTTTGTCTGTACTTTTGTCTGGTCAGCTCAGCAGAGATACCATACAACTGTGTAGGAAGAAAACCACATATATTTCATTTGGCAATGTAATTTTTTCTTTAATGTACATAATTACATTAATTTCACTGAAGACTTCGCTTAGTATTGTCACACCTCCAGCTTTACTACTTCTTCAACTTTTAGTTTAGTGCCAGTCCATACAGAAAAAATATATTTTAATGCATCCCTTTCTTCTTCCAAGAGAAGATACCTTTTGGTATTGCTGCATACTTCTTTTTTCCTGTTGAAAAGCATTCCCTATGAAGAAATACCCACAAGGAATATGTTATTTTCTGCACCACCATCAGCTTCAGCTTATCTCCTGTAGTGATTCACTCTTTCAATTTTCTCAGAGCTTGAAGTGATTTCCTTCATGAAGCCTGAATTTTGCTATTGGCAAGGAAAAGAAAGAGGGATGAAGGAACTGGATAAAAATGATTTCTCCCATCTTTTTGCAAAACCATCAACAGAGCAACATTTATTGCTTTTGCTTTGTGAGAAACTTCTGCATACTGAGAAAGTATAGCTGTGATTTACTTGTACTTGGGCTATACACAGATGCAATAATCCTCCTGAAGAAGTTTAATGAAGGGATTGTGCAATACGATTGGAAATCTACACTGATCCAAACTCATTAGCATGGATTTTCCTAGATTTTTATTACAATTTTCAATTATTTTTATTAAGATCCTTAACATGAAATCCACAGGAAAAAAATCAAGCTGTACTTTACAAGATATTTCCTGTGAAGTTAGTGTTGTAGATGTTCAACAGAAGTGTTCAGCAGCTTACATTTTCACATAAATGTAAGAATGAGAGCCTGAGGCAATCTGAATACAGGCTTTTCAAACTTCAAAGGAGCAGTGAATGATTCTTGCCCTGCTTTTGCCATCCAGAATTGGCCTAAGCTTGGGGAGCAATTAAAATTAAATAGCCGCTGAACTGCAGAAAGTGAAGATCGGCAGCTCTGGGCATGAGCAGACTTTTATGAAGTCCCCTGACTAATTCATATCTTGGTGTTGGTAAAGCAAGGAATGAAGTCAGAATGAGAACCATTTATATGGAAAGAGAGCAAAAGGCAGCTGCATTAACCTTGAATATAGTTAGCCAGATCTTTGTTCCAAATCAGCTGTTTTTCAGGTTCTTGTTGCCACTTTTTCAAGAGAGGAACCCTCTGTAAAAACCTTTAGCTACCAGAGATCTGATCATCTCCTCCTCAGTCCTAATGTCTTCTTTTCTAAATAGCCATCAGGGCAGTTAAACGTACAGATAAAGCAAACACTGTACCAAATCTCTCTGTGTGCTGAATGATAAAACTTTTATTTTAAAACTGGGATTTTTTTTTTCCTAATGGAGGATTTATTTATCTTGTTTCATAAAAGTCAGAAAATGTTTGAGATGGATATAAAATAATAACAATAATAATAGTAATCTAATAATAAAGAATATAAACAAGACTACTGGATAAAGATATATATATATATATAAACATATTTCCTGTAACAGGTTTGAATTTTGAAGTTAAGGAATATATGGATATATTACAAACTTGTAAAATAGTAACAGGTTATTTTGCTGTCATTGCTCCATGCATCTTTTATTCAGCAACAAATACTAGAACAGCATTTTCAGTACGAGTTCAGAACAAATTCAGCAAAGGAATATATATCTAAATTAGCAATCTGATAGGCATAGATGAACCCCATTTAATTATCTTTGAAAGAAAGTGCACACTAATACTACATATGTAATCACCAGTTTATGTATTTTGTAAATAGTCTATATAGTTTTCTAAGTCATGTTTTGAGTGTTTGAATTAGGGATTATTTTGTAAAAGGAAGTGGAAAATGGGAGTGACATGGAAAATTTGAGGGAGAATTGCCTGTGTAAGCAGAAGAAGTTTTCAAAAATATTCATATTAAACTCTTAGAAATATGTAATCTGCTAGGATTACAGTTTTCTGGTCACTTAGTTCCTTATGGGGCCAGAAAAATACAACACTTCATCTGTTGTGTTAATGACAGAGCTCCAAAAAGACATGACTCTATTGTGGAAAATGTAAATTGCATGATAATCTATGTTTGCCAGCCTCATAATTTCTTCATAATTGCCCAATTAACACATATCACCCCTACATAGCTGGTGTTTAATAATCACTAAAAGTCTTGCTTTCCTATTCAATCCGTGCTAAACATTCTCATACAAATTACCATTTTGCTGAGTGCAGACCCCTAAATGTTGGATAATGTATTTGTAAAAATCATGTGATACTTTTCCATTTTCATTTGTTTATCAAATATTTGCAGTGCAATACAGGCATGTATAGATTCCCTTTTGTTTCACAAAAGATGCTTTGTATTTCAAATGTATTTTGCTTTATTGTTGGCTTGCCCGTCTCTTTCCTAAGCACACAGACTAATGCTTGTAGCTAAGTAGCCCTGTAATACGGTATTACCATTGCTAGTAACAGGTGATTAGCTTTGTACTGAGTTTACAAGGCCTCAGGACAGGGGCTGCTAAAGCTTGCTCTGTTTGAAATTTGTTGACCTGCCTGTAGCTTTATTTTACTTGGTTTAGCTGTAGCAGCAATTGAGCAGGTGTCTACTGTGAACTATTTTGGTCTCATTGTATGGTACAACCACAGTTTTACAATTTTAACACAATGACACAAGGCAGGAAAATACAGATCTGGTATGGCAGCAGAGGCCTAGAGAAGTGGAAATGCAGGATGCATCATGGAGGGGTGCAGCCCTGGGATGATAAGGGATAGGGAACAGGCCTGGCACTTGAAACCCCAAGACCATAAACAACGCACACATGATAGGTAAAACAAATGCAAGTCTACTTTTGTAGGCAACAGAGAATAAAGAAATGCTATCTACGTACTGTGAAAGTCACTGTATATAGTAAATTTGGATATAAACTGGAGTTGCAGAGCATTGTGGAAAGACAAAATGTATAAAAGCATGTTAGTACACATAAAAATAACCCCAGGTTGACCCTAGAGTGAGAAAGAAGAAGCCATCAACATGAATATCTGTCATGGTTTAACCCCAGTCAGCAACTAAGCACCACACAGCTGCTTGCTCTCTCCCCCCATAATGGGATGGGGGAGAGAATCAGAGAGGTAAAAGTGAGAAAACTTGTGGGTTCAGATAAAGACAGTTTAATAAATAAAGCAAAAGCTGTGCATGCAAGCAAAGCAAAAGAAAGAATTCATTCACCACTTCCCATGGGCAGGCAGGTGTTCAGCCATCTCCAGGAAAGCAGGGCTCCATCACATGTAATGGTTACTTGGGAAGACAAACGCCATCACTCTGAATGTCCCTCTCTTTCTTCTTACCCCAGCTTTATATGCCAAGCATGATGTCATATGGTATGGGATATCCCTTTGGTCAGTTGGGGTCAGCTGTCCCGGCTGTGTCCCCTCCCAACTCCTTGTGCACCCCCAGCCTCCTCGCTGGTGGGGTGGTGTGAGAGGCGGAAAAGGCCTTGGCTCTGTGTGAGCACTGCTCAGCAGTAATGATAACATCTCTGCATTACCAACACTGTTTTCAGCACAAATCCAAAACATAGCACATGCTTGCTGCTATGGAGAAAATTAACCCTTTTGCAAACAAAACCAGCACAACATCATACTGCTCCCAGCAAAAGTCCTCAGGTGCTGAATGGTCATCATAACACCAGAATGAAGCCACCAACCTCAGGACCCAGAGGAGCAGGAGAAGCATGAGCATAGGAGCAAAAGGGGTAGAAAAGAAGATGTGCATATATAATAATTTCAACTACTACACTATTGCTGAAACTTTCTTCTACATACACATATTCTTTCTGTTCCTGTAATAATTAGATATGCATTATTAATGATTTTTGGTTTAGACCATTAAGACTTCAATTATAATAACAATAAATTTTTGGTTTACATGTAAGGGCGTTTCATCTTTGCTCATAAACAAGATTTTTAGCATAACATACTGCACATTCACGCTTCCAAAAGTGTAGTGTAAGACTATATTTCTTGTTATCCAAAAGACAATGTTATCCCTCAAGAGAGACTGGAGAAGGTTACTTTGCTGCTGTTTTCATCTACCCTTGAGCATTCTTTCTGGAGACAGAAATATGTTTAATTCTGTTGCTTGTCAGCTATGTCAGATTTTTCTTGTTATGCTGTATTTTCAGTGATTGTTTTCATCATTTTGTGTTGATTATACTGCTTATAGAAACATTTTCATATATTGTGGTTTCTGTTTGACAGCAATATTAATAACACATCTGTGTTCATGAACTGGTAATGAGTGTCTTATTTTTTAGTGTCTTATTTTTTTTTTTTTTGCTGTATATTTGGTATGGATTTGGTATGCTTTTTTTTTTTTTTTTTTTGATAAAAATAGAGATTCTGTGACCATGCTCAAAGGAAATTATTCCATTTTCTTCAGAGAGGTTTACATTAGAAGAGTCTGCTAGTGAAGTTATTTGAGTAAAGCTATGTCACAGAGATCCTCAAAGGGACACTGTATGTGCGATCAGAAGGACTTCTGGTGCATTCTTATTTTCTCCTAAAATTGTGCAATCCATGCCAAAAAAAAGCATTAATTACCTAAAGTATCTGCATTTACTCTTGGAGTTTTTCCATCATAATTATGTCAGCCGGAGATATATCTGATTCTTTTTTTTTCCTTAGTGCATATAGCTGGAGTTTGTAGTAAAGATGTAATGTACCACATATTCATTCACAGTACAGAAACTTGCATTTATTTCCAAAAGCCCACAGTTTGTCACCATGCCCAAAGAACCTCCTTCATTCACCTGTGTGACATACCAATAACATTTGAAAACAGGAGTGAAAACTGGACATACTAAAATGAATGCACACCATCAGATTTAGAAACACTTCCATAAACAACACATTGTAATAGAAGCTACTCTGCCAATATTGTTGTCTCTCTCTTACTCCAGAAAGCTTCTCTTATTGGAGCAGTATGTCAACTGTTTACAAAAGTACTTAACAATCACTAACAAGGCCTAAGCTCATCAAACTTACAATTTACTTGGTAGTGGTAATTTGCGCAAGATCTGAAGGAATGGTTCTTCTTGGACATCCAGTTTATTGCATCACATAATTCAAAATCCGTCAGAACTTTTATAGTTTAAATGTGATTTTTTAAAAATTATTTCTGCAATTCCTTACAGTTTTATTTTTAATTACATTTTCAGGAAGAGTTGAACATAAACCAACATGATCCAGAAATCACAGCTTTCTTACAAAAGAATTTGTTATAAGCCATCATGTGTTGCTATCGCTTACTCATTTGTCAATGATGATGGGAAACCACAAAACTAAAATTTTTTATGAGCTCTTAAATTAGCTCTATATTAAGGAGAAGTTTAATTTGGCTGCAATATTATATAACATATTCTACTACAAATATTATTCAGCTAGCAAAAATATCTGACATAATTTTAGATACTTGGTTTAAAATAAAAGAGTTCCTGAGAGGGTGTGTCTTTGTGTGTGTATAAAATAACTAATTACAACTATTGATAAATGAGCTAAAACTAAGCAAGTGTTATTGATCTAATTCTTTTTAAATAATTAACTTTCACAGGACTATCAAGGACTATTTTCTAAATATAAATACAGAGGTAAATATCAATTTATTAGGAAGTATGTAAGTATACTACAATAGCAAATTTTAGTTTATGAAAAGCAAATACACAGTGTAGAGAAATATAAAAGTGTTTTCCACAAAGATAGATGAATTTGTAATGGAAAAAGTCAGTCTCATTCAAGGATGCATACAAAAATGTCAGTGGACCATTTTCAGCTGTAGCAAAACTATTACTTGTGGATGAAAGTTGTGGAAGGAATATGGAAAAAAGCTACATCTCTGCATAGTCTCAAAGAGCTTTCAAAATGATCTTAAGTGACAGAAAGGCTAACTGTGGAAGGTTGGAGCTTTCCAGAATGTGTGTCATAAATTGGAAGATAAAATGTGGTGCATTAAAACACAATGGTAATTTAAACCCCAGTGTCATTAGATGTTGGATGAAAAACGCAATGTTACTTGGAGGTAACTTTCCCAGTACTGTAGCTACATGCTTGAAAATCATGCCTGGTCTTAGGCAAATGAGTCTTTGCTATCCAGGAATACCGAAGCCCATGAATGTTTAAGTGCCTTGAGATTTTTTCATTTGGTTTACATTGGACTAAGAGCTCTCATCCTATTAAAATTTGCTGTTATGTATTTTATGTCTTAGTATTTTACCGGCATAGACTAAGTAGTCATTTTCAATTAATGTAATCAGATGAGTACAGAGATACTCTTAACACAACTTAAATTTGCTGCACACTAAATTAACTTTATTATACATAAAATAAACACAATCAATTAAAATAAAAGAAAACTTAAACAAGATTAATAATGTCTGTCTTTCTTACCTACCTTAGAATTTTATGGCTGTCACTTTACTGTTTAAGCACATTCTAATAAAACCATTAACAACAATAAAATTATTGTGGAATCTCCACATGTTTCATTTTGGTGTGAGAATATTGTTTAATAATTTTAGAAATACTACTGGTAAAGATTATGTTAATTATTTTATTGAATAAAAGGAATAGAGATATTGTCTATTCTATACAGCAAAGGCCTCTTCCATGTTGTGGGGGGGAAGCCTGTCAGACTTCAATTAATAATCTTCAGACATTTGTTCCAAAATCAGGTAAGCTTTACTGATACCACTTTAACACTGCCCCCCCCAACACCATGTGTTCTTCATCTGGCCTTCACAAAATTACTTCAACCTACAAAGGAACATGGTTGCTATAACGGCTCACAACCAGCTGTATTAGTGTTAGCAGAGCTTGTCAAGTATAACCTGGTGTTGGGATTTTTGTATGGATCTACTTAAGATATTTGAAAAACAAAATGAAATAAGCAAACCCAAAGTAAATTATTTTTGAAAACTTAGCAAGGTACGATGCTGAATGCAAACAAGCCTTACATTGGATAGGATATATTACTCCTAATCTTTCCTCTATATTTGTCACTAAATATAATTATTTTTCTTTAAATACAGAAAATGTGGGAAGCAAATTCCTCACCTCTGGTAGAAGGCAAAAGGTATGCCACTTGAACATTTGTACAAACATATGGGCAAAAAGTTATAGCAAAGTTCAGGTTTTGAAAGCAGATCAGTATTTTCACATGTAATTAGCACATTTGTTTTTCTTCAGACTCCATACTTCTCTATGTAGATCATGGATATGATGACTGTTTTCCTCAAAGTGGTCATATGCTACACTGTTCTGAAAAATAAATCTCCATAGACTCTTCAGACAATGTGTTAAACCCATGTAATTTCCCATTATCTCCTGTGTTCATTATTTTGTTTTGCCTCTAACTTTGACTTTATGTGATATTGTTTTCTATAATAGTACAACAGATGCTTAAAGTTTGTTACATCGTATTTTATGCAAGCGTGTATAACTGCACCTTTATGCTACATATTCAATATATGAAAACAAATGTACTGTGAAGTAGAAAAGTATACTCAGCCCAAAATTCAGTCTGTTAATTTAGTGGTAATAATACATTAATTCTCTCCCTACCCATTAAAACCAGAATTTGGTAAAACCAAATAGGCTAGGTAGCTCCTATTAAATTTTCAGGACAAGTCTGTTCTAATACAATCATCTCAAAGTTATTAGGTTTAAAAAACCCTGTGAAGAATTGGTCAGGAATTTTCTATGGATTAAGTAATTTCCTTTCACAAATCAGCAATTAGAAAAGGAAAATTTAAATTTTGAATGTATCTGGGATTTTTCTTTTTCAATTTGTAAACAATATAGCTGATCTGTTTTGCTATACACACTTTTGATTAATTAAGGAAGTATAGAGCATAACAGAAAGCAAGATGTGAATTAAAATAAACAATAAAAAACAATAAAAACTTTTGTGACAAATTAAATCTGAGAATTTTCAAATTTTAACACTGATAGATATCCCATGGTAATGCTTTCATATGAAATATCAAAAATTTTCAAACTAGAATGAAATCCAAGAAGATATAATGAATAATCCAATACTTTACCCTAATATTCCCCTTAAACTTGTTAAAGAAAATGATCTTTCACATAAGCTAATGCACTAGATTGATATCAGTCTTCACATAAAATAACAGTCTTGTGGGAAGTATTTTATTAAAACATCATAATGAAATATTGAATGCTACCAGAAGGTGATACAATATTTGTTTCTGATTGTATTAGAATGTCAAAGAAAAAAAATAGTAGAGCACATTTATGTACATATTTTCTCTTTGACTAGTAAATCCTGAAAACAAGACATTAGCTGTGATCTCCTTAGTATCCCTTAAGAGAAACATGAGTATTTATAGAAATTGAAAAAATCAGGAAAAAAGAGAGGCCATGCAAATACAGAATTTTATAGATAATTCTATCTTCCTTAAACTTAATAATTTAAAAAATATAATTAATGGGCACCTAATAATTCTATTAATCTTTTGGTCTAAAAATTAAGTAGAAACTATTTAAAAAACATTTAATAATTCTGTGTAAGAATGTTACACCATGCCTTAAGTGTCATTAAATTTTGTATTGCTAAGAGTCCTCCATTTATACCTCAGTAGCCTGCCTTTCCCTTGCAGCTCTGTAACCTTACACACAAGCTGCTGTGGCACTGTATTTTCCAGATCCTCTGTGGCAGCGTTTTTCCCTTTTTCTCATGGTCCCGCACCTCCAAACCCCAATATTGTTATTGTGGGATCTCCTGGGTAGTGACTGCCACTGCCATGGGATGGCCCTTTCTTCCTCCACTGTTCCTGCCTCAGTTGTAGCTGTTGATTTACATTAGGGGACCTAAAAATGTGTATGTGCACAATTTAATAAGCTGCTGGCACGTTAGCAGCTGCTCCTGACCAGGGCGTTCTCTAGCCACCAATAACAGTACTGTAAGCAGGAATAGCCCGTAGGGAGTTTGAGCAGATCTTCATGTAAAGTTTATACTTGCGGTGGGAAAAGCATGAGGGGGAACCACCTGCTGTGCTGGAGTGGACCCCCAGGGCAGGATGCTCACCTTGGGACCTCTATCACTCCTTTTCCTTGCTGGCTCTTGGGAAGAGGATTTCCTTTTCCCATTGTCCCACCTCCTTTTGTTTTTATTTTTCTCCAGAAGTGTCTTTCAGCACTAGAGTTAATCTATGGCACCAGCTACGGACCCTCCCAAAAAGCTTTGTACATGTGAACTAGCCTCAACGTCTTTCTTACAACAACATTTATTTAATAAATTAGTTCTGTAGAAAATTATATCATTTTTCCTTAAAATTGAATGAGATTTTTTCTCCAAAAAACTTGTCTTCTGAAGGCTTTCTAATCTTCCTCTGCACTTGTGACAAATGTTTCTTACTAGCCAAACCCTAGCTGTTTTTAAATATCTCTCATTATGTGAATTTCACCCTCAGCTTGACCGATACAAAAATATTAGTTTGTCTATGTGCATATCGTGTGGGCCATAACTGCTGCAAGTTTTAACATAGAAACAAAATACTCTTAGAAGGACTGTGCTTTAACAATCAAGCCAGTTAATGCCTTCAAGTGCTCTGTCTTATGGAAACAGATAATATACCTAAGGCACTTCGTTGTAATCCATTATCTGCAGAACCTGAAGAAATGCTTTGGTATCATTTGACTGTACAAAAAGGTTCCATGCCCTCAAAGCATGTCACACCAAAAGGAATCAAGAAGAGAGTTTTCCTGGCATTTCATGTTAGATACTAGGCTGCCTGTAAAACAAGTATAGTTTATTCAGTAGTACTATGGGCACATATCTAGACTATTAAGATTATAGAGCCAGAAGACACTGGAGTAATGTGAATGGACGCAGGTCACTTTTAACTCATAAAAGTATAGATGAATGAAAAATACATTCAGTCCTGGAGAGGGCATAAAGGAAAATAAAACCCACAAAATATAGCCAAGAGGCACTGTCATGAAATCAGGTTAAATTTCCAATTTTTTTCCTTCTTTTATGGATATTGTCACTAGAGGGTTTCCAGTTCTGTCACTTCCATTTCTCATTAAAATAATTGGCACTGAAACCTTTGACTAGAATTTTAATGCTATAATTTGCAAATGATGCTTGCAAACTGTACTGTCTTAACCTTCTACATATGCTATTTGATTTATTGAGCTTTCTTTCTTATTTGCCTGCATTTTTAGTTTGTCAGTTAACAGATACAGAAACATCTGAAAAATTATCAATGTTTTCTGCAGTGTCAGAACCAAATGCAGAGATAACTTAACTGTATGCCTTATTTTAAACAGATACTCGCAACTTTTTTTTTTTATTATTTCACATAAAGTTACACAAAAGGCTAACATACTTTTATTATTGATGAGGTGCTGTAGTTCAGAGACAAAAGGTCCAGCGATTGTCAACAGTAGATAGAAAATTTCTGTAGTCTTGATTGCTTGATGTGACACAGATTTCATGTGTCCTAGAGCAGCTGTGCCAATTGCATATGATCTTTTTTTATATACTACAGGTTTTCCAGCCCTAAAAAATGAAGGAAAGGAATTATGCACTCCTAGTTTCTGTTATAGAATGTACAACTTCAGTATGAATTCATGCAAAAGTTTTTGATGAAACTAGCATTTAAATATTATTAAATTATTATTAAATATTATTTTCCTTTAAACTAGGTTGAGCAAAAAATAGGAAGTTATTTCCTTTTTCAGAGTTTCAAGGTTTTCCATTTCAGACTGATATGTGACCACACCTCTCATTTTATCTTTTATTAATTTTCCAGTGCAGTGTAGAATTGAGGAGGGGCAAGCATTTCAAGCTTTAGAAGCCTGGGAAACAGAAATTGTACTTATGAATTGCAAAATAGGTCATGAACAATAAACAGAGCTTTCAGACACACAAACCAAAGTATTTCCCCTATCCAGTTAAGTAAGAGCACATACATGACTGCAACAATTTCTAGGGTCTTCTGTGGTACAACTTATTTCTCTTTTTTTTTTGCAAGAAGTTCAATGATGAACTTGAAAAAGCTTTTTTAGTATAGTTTTGTCAAAAGGATGCTGTACCACAATAAACATCTGCTTCAGAAGATCTCTTAGTTGGGGAGGGAGAGGGCTAAGGTTAATCAAGATTTTTATTAGATTCACTTGCATTCATGGTTTCTTCCTAGTGATGATTTTTATGTTACTTACTTATTTTAAGGTTTTATTCACATGTTCTCAGACTCAGTAAATAATGTCTGCATTTGCAAGTAGTCTCCAAGGAAACCTGTTGGGCCACTTCTCTCCCCTTTACTCAGGCTGTTCCATGATGCTTCATGACTTGAGTGATGGCTTCGGTTAAGGGATGTTATAAGCTGCCTGTGTTATGTTGTAAGGGATGTTATGTTGCTGCCTCCAGCAGCTTCAAGTCCAGAAATTCTTTCTGCCTGGCTGCTAGAGCCCAGCTGTAATAGCTGGGGTCTCCATTCCAGACTGATGGAAGTGGGTGCTGCTCCCCTGTTTGCATGTTCAACTAGTAGCAAAGCTGAACACATGTCTCAGTGACGGACACACAGAGAGATACACACAGGGCACTGACACGACCAGCTACACAGGCTGCCACAGACAAGGCACTGCCTTCAATAACACCTACTTAATGACATAAAACATGAGTGCAGAAAAAAAGTCCCCTTCCTCCTCTTCAGCTGGTAAAGATTGAAGCTCACTATTGACAGCACAGCCTTGGCACTCTCTAGATTCACACACATACACACGCATAATCAAAGGTTTGGTACAAACACAAACTCTCTGCCAGTCCAACACTGCTGGCCAGATCCTGGGTCCTCTTACCTGTCTCACTCACTGTCTGGTCCAGCTTGGTGCTCACTAGCAAATACACGTGCACTCACACACTTGTCTCACAGTCACCCTATACTCAT
>VXBL01010368.1:1090878-1124515 GCA_013400195.1 Aramus guarauna
AAAAAAAGTGAACATAGTAACTGTTACCGTTGTTTATTGTTACTTTGATTTCCAGCTCATACTTGCTTAATCTAGCCAGAGCTGGACAATGGTAGTCATGGTCTCCTTTGCCTGGGCAGTGCTTTTGGGCAGGCTTTGGACAGATGATGTTCTTTGATTCAAGTCATAACTTTCTGAAATGTAGATAAGATGACAGAGATGTCATGGGGACTGTCACCCAGAGACAAATCATATTTGTTTAATGTATGGTGAAAATATCCTTAAACTTTTGGGACAGCTCGCTTTATTCCAGATTGGGATGAGTAATGAAAGACAGCATGTTACAGAAAATAGAATGTAGTGAAATGGCTACAGTGAAAAGAACATTTCAAAGTAGAATATGCCAACTACTAAAGGCAGAAGTTTTATCTATTGGAGAAAATATGACAAAACTGGACATGGAGATTTACTTCAGGAAAAAAAACAGCAAAACAAAGCAAAAGCCCCACAAACCTATGAAGACCTCAAAATGAAGGTATTGGGTTGAATCCTAAAGTAACTAGGAGGAATACAATAACTCGTGAAATATAGGTCAGGCAGCATGATTTAATGATTCTCACTGGTCTTGAACTTCGATGAATTGAAACCATTGCTTGGTCAGTGTTTTAACTATCTGCACGTATTTCTTTCATATTAGTTGAACTATGCAAATGGTGAAATACGTATTGGCTGAGAGCCTGAGGCTTTTTTCTTTTTCCCTTGGAGTTTCATGAAACTTTTTCAGTGGGCATGGATAGTTATTCTTTGCTTAGCTAATCCAATTTTGAAAGACCCAAGTAGAAAGAATAAGTGTGCTTTTGCTGTAATGTCCTTTGAGACATAACATTTTTTAATATAGCTGAATACTCTTATTCCTATAGCATCCTTCAAAATGTACAGTGGCAGAGAAAGTGACAGGATTCTTCTTTCCCCCTCCAAGATTCACTTGCTTATGCAATTAAAACATTCACATACAGTTTCTAATGTTCATGTGTTATTGAATTTTAATGAACCAGAACTTTTTGCTAACAGGAAGAGGAGTCAATGAAGCTTTTTCTTCTGTTACAAAGAAAGTATTTCTTAAGGGGAAAAAAGGAAAATGAGGGATTAAGGATCCTGATTTCTCTTTCATGTCAGGGCATACCAAACCAGACTTATTTCACTTTCACTGGTCCTTCGCCGCTTTCTCTCTAACCCTTCATCATTTTCCTACTGACCCCCTTACTATTAAAGTCTCTTTTTACTTGACCAAACAAGAATACTGAAAAAAAACCCCAAAATTTATGGTAGGTCTAAATTAATGAAATGAGCCATAAGAGGTAGTGCTTGAGTCACTTGAGAAAAATTTGCTATTATAAAACAGGAGTATATCAAAGGTCAAAGACTCCTTTGGATGAAAATCACATGTAACTAAAATAGTTATGATCTTACAGTAGCTCTTTTTAATTTTTAACATTTTTCCGCTTGCCTATTCTGGCTATAGTACCTTTGGGAGTACAGTAAGGAGAAAACAGTTTACTTTATTCCCCCTCCTGTAGCTGTCTGACAGCTCCTTCAACACATCCCTTACCACAACAGCTGTTCACCAGCATTTTTAGCTCCATTTCTGGCTTTGGTGATTTTGGAAAGGAGAGCTGAAAAAGTTTTTAACCTGACTGACTTTTTTCTATCCTTTTTCTTAATGTTCCACACATTCATGACAGTGCCTTCCTCACCTTCTGTTGCTAAAGCGATAACAATATCTAGCTATGCTGGCCACAAAGCTAACAACTGAGAGATCACTGCTCCCTTTTTGACTTCAGTTGAATCATTGAATGACCTTGAGTAATTTTCCTATCTTTTTCTCTGATTATGATTTATTTAAAATGTGTATTTTTAAGCCAGGGCAAATCCCAAGAATATATTTGTGTGTGTATGTATGTATTTATGTATTTATATATCTATCTATGAGTGCATGAATACAGATATCTATATCTGTGTCTGTACACACACATACAGATATACACACGTATACAGATGTATATTCATTATTATATCAAATTAACTATTCTTATGATCAGTATGATTATCCATTCTCTTCTTTGCAGGCTCTCAGAGGGGCTGCCTGGCCATTTTTGGCTATTGCAAATCAATATTCTATTCCTCAGTAGAATTGCTATTACATTGTGGTTAATTACTCCCCAAATATTTTCCCTATCTAAATACAGTGTACTGTTATTCATTGTAAAAAGAACACAAACAAAAAAGAAAGTTTAATTCAGTTCTACACTGTGATAAGTAACATATTTCTATATTGTCATTTTAACAAGGTGAGCAGTTATGAGTTGAGATTACCTATGAGATCAATAATGTAAGAGATTGTTCTTTTATCCAAATGTTAGGCTGGATGGTTTTTTCTTTCAGCAGCAGTAAAAACAACAACAAAAAAAACCTAGAGAACCTAAATTACACTAACCTTTTCTAAAGTTATTCCTTTCTAATGCAAGGAAGAACCAGCATGACCTTTTAGGTTTTCTTCTGAGAATACAAATTAGGTAGCTTAGATTGTTTTTTAGTATAGTCTAATGCCTATTGAAGAAGAATATTTTCCATTTTTCAACCAGTTTCTGCAGAAGACGATGAATTGTTTCATTTTAACTGTATTTTCTTCAAAAGAAATATCTTTTTGGTTAATTTCCTCTATAATGAGGATTGTTTCTTACAAAGTGTCTATATCAAGTCTTAGAGGCTTACCATCAGAAGAAAAAAAAAAAAAAGAAAAAAGAAAAAAGAAAAAAAGTTAAAACCATTTATTCTGCCAGTTCTAATTTACCTGTATCTCTCTCTCTCAAAAGGTAAATATTAAACTCTCACAGGGTAAATACAGCATCATCAGATGCTATAAATTAACACTGAGGAACTAAAAGTTAAATATGCCATTTTCATGCATATGACTGTAAGCATATCATTATATATTTATATCAGAAAGAACAAAAATCACAGAATTATGCTCATATCCATGCATCCCAAGAAATAAAACATGAAGACTAAACTAAACTTCATCTTTGTACTAGGAAAACGGCTATCCTTGATTACCAAAGAGCACAGTCCATTTACACAGTAAAACTATGAATGAGGTAACTGAGATTCATGGTGTCCCTCCTGCCCTCTCCTCCAGGAGAAATGGAATATCATGTCTCATGGGCAATGCTAGATCTGAGTAGTCCAAGACAATCTCTCAATATTTAAGGCTTTATTCAGCAGTAACAAGAATAAAAAATGCTCATGCATAGAGCAATTGAGATTTTATGACTGCCAGAATTTCATGTTGTTTTTAAAGTACCACATGTTCCATAATATATAAGTAACACCTATGAATGATAGCCTTTTAAATGATGTACTACAAATGACCAACATCTAGGTTCCCAGCTTCTATCTTTAGAGGCTCAAAATCCTGCTTTACAGTATCTTAGATAAACATTTTCCTCTTCCCTTTGTCAATAAACATATACCTACATTCCAACCATTTTTGTAAAATTCTTCAAAAGTGACTAAAGAGAAAAGGCTTTCTTTCTTTTGAAGAACAGATTTGCTAGGAGTTACAATATCTTATTTTCTACTGACATTTTTCTCCCCCTAAACAAATTGGAGGTTTCATCGTTTCTTTCATTTGTATCTAATGAGAAAAATATCACATAATGATAATTTTAGTTTGTTTTCATTCAAGCTGCTAATTAATGACATGTGGGGAAACACCTGCCTCCTTCACAATCACCTCACTGTCTGAATGACTTATTTCAGATCATCCCTTTGTGCTTTATTTCTCTCTAATACTTTTTCACTTAATTATTTTTAACCTTTTATCATGTATGGAGCGTGCTTTTAAGAGGTAAGACCCTCAGCTAGGGCTAAACACATGGTCTCATTTTTGGCTCAACCACAGACATCTTTTGTGATTTTCAGTTAGTCTCTTGAGGTAGGATTTATCTCAGTTAGACTCCTAACTTCAGTCAATGGAGACAGCAGAAAGTAGATCCAGAGGGCAATTTGCCCTGTACTAATTAATGACCTAAGATAGGAAAGTTGACTTTTATATAAAGGTCTCTATCTCTCTCCTTTGATAAGAAAAACATTGATGACCGAGTGGATATTTAAATAACTAAAGTAGATGGGTCTCATCCTTCAGTTTGGCTTCTTTTTTTTAAAGGAACGTGATTATTGATCAAGAGAAAGAATGTTCTTCCAGCTTGGAATCAAAAGATCAGAGAGATATTTTGAAGAGATGCATGACTTATGTCTCAGCTCTTCATCTGTAAAATGGTGATTTTTTCCCTACTAGCACAAAAGCATTGTTAATGAAAATTTTTAATAATCATTAGGCAATCAGAATTACAGTAAGAAAAAAGGTGAAAACACCTTGATATACATGATAAAATATCTTCTAAGATTATTTATTTTAGTTTATTTTTAACCTCTTTTTAATAACTATTCTATCCTACTACCTCGTACTTCATATGTACAGTAGGATTTTAACATCAAGCAAATTTTACACAAAAATATTTTCTTTAAATCATAAAATGTAAACATTAATAGTTCTTACTCTTATATCTTTCTTCAGAACATAATCTAAAGTTTTTATTAATTAAATTCACCACTGTGATGACATATTTGAATATTTTATTAGCTTTTTTTCTTAGTTTACTTTTGTTATGAAAAATTTCTCTGATGCTAGTGTAAATAATTCATTCAAATGTGTCTGGCAAATATATATGAGAATCATAATGATCACCTAATTTTGTTTCTGAACCTTCTAGCAAAATATTTCTCATGGTTACATCAGCTATCTTACAGGAACCATCAAACTGACATTATGGTTCATATCCAAGATAAAGTAGAAAGTTGGACATTTCACTTGATGGTTGCTTTTAAAAAAGCAAAACAATAACATTTGTATAAAATCAGAACTGAAATGCAGTGGTGGATTCTTCTTTTCAGCTTATCCAGATGCGCTTTACCTCCCATCTATAAAGTGTTCAAAAGTTACTGTAATATGTTAATATGTTCTGATGAACATACATTCAGAAAGTTACTGAATAATTTGTCAGACTTTTTTTTTTTAGCTTTGTCATACATAATAAATCTTTACTGTATAACTAAATGGTATTGCTTAATAATATTTTATGGAAGAAAATTTTATATTTAATCTAGATTTTTTTTTTAACTTTGTGTTTAGCACTTAGCCTGGCTTTTTTTTTTTTTTTTTTTTTTAATAGAAGCTCTCCCTTTAAGTTAAAAAAGCAGCGTTCAACAAAATATAAAGCCTTAATCTCATATCCTGACACCTGCCATAAGGTTCAAAACCTGAAAATACCCCAACCAACCCACAACACAACAAAAATGCAAAACCACCGTCATCCATGATAATGCTACAGGTGGGTGAAAGAACTGACAATGAGGACTTACATAGTTCCTTTTAGCCTTTTTGTGTCTTTGTCGTGACTCATCTTGTTACAAGATTTGTGCCATGCATTACAAAAAAGGACAACCAGCAAATAATGGTGAGACACATAGCAGGGATATCATATAAAATTATATTAGATATTAGAAAATATTAATAAAGTTTTTAATTGCATTCACTTCAAAGACTAAAAAAAAATTATTTCCATTACTAATGGAAGAATGTTCTAGCCTTTGAAAAGAACAAAGAACATCAGATTTTTAAGATTTTTTTGTTGTTTATGTTAAGACATTAAGATTTTTATTGTCTTTGTGCATCTGGAATTTCAATTTCTGATAAAATTGTTTTTCTTATTATTCCTTCAGTTTTGAAGGAAATAAATTTTTTAAGCTACTACTGTGTTCTGGTTTCAGCTGAGAGGGTTAATTTTCTTCATAGTAGCTAGTATGGGGCTATGTTTTGGATTTGTGCTGGAAACAGTGTTGGTAATACAGAGATGTTTTTGTGCTGTGGACCTGTTGNGTTAAGCAAATTCCATAACTGAATGTAAATGCAAGCCCATCACTTCTGCAGGTGTACCTAGAAACAGGTGTTATTAAAACTATGTACTAAATTATCCATTAATAAACTGTGAGGGAATGTGGAATGCGAGAGCATCTGCTTCATTTAAGTCATCAGATCGAGGACCTTTCCAGTTCAAAGGGAGTCAAAGTGATAAATGAAACAGACACAGACACAATCTGACAGGCAAGTGATAAGGGAGAAAACAACTGAAGACCAAAACTCCTGAACTGGTAACTGATGGTCCCTTAAGAAACCCCAGGCTTAACTTTGGAGAGGGTCAACCCGGACTGTGTGGCTGGCAAGAAGGGAGAAACAGAATGCAAGTATTTGAGGAAATTTGAGTGTGGTTGTGTCACTGTGCAAAACTTACTAAGGAATTTTTAGGGAAGGGTCAAAGGGAGAGAAAAATGAGGGACCAGGGACTAAAAAAGGGAGGGGAGACTGATAAAGGGAGGGATAAGAGGGGCCAGTTGTGCGTATGCAACAGCTGGTCAGTACGGTGGTCTGACCAAGTCCTGTGCCTAATCATCACAGTCTGTCCTGCCTTCTTACTAGATCCTTTCTTAACTAACTCTCTGTGTAACCTCACTCTCTGGCCCACGTGTGAGTGCTCAGACAGCACCTGGAGAAACTGTTAGTGAATTCAGATCTGGTAAGTGGAGTGACACCAGGGGTGACAGGGTCTGCGTGTCCATGGTGCCAGCAACGGGAGTGGGACAGTAGGTCATAGGGCCTGTGTGCCTTGGTGTCAGCACATGGGAGCAGAAGAAGTTGCATTTTTCCCAAATCGGGTGTGTGGGGGGGTGCGAGAGGTGGATGTGTGTCTCACCTGGAAGCAAACTTCAAGCTGTACCAGGTGACAGAGGAGGATGCAGGTCCAGGCAGGGATATGAGGGATTGTGGTGGTGTCTGGGAGGATGCACAAGTGTGGGGCATGTTTGAAGTGAGTGTGTGAACATGCGTTTGCTAGCGAGCATCAAGCTGGACCAGCCAGTGAGTAAGGCACCTGTGGAGCGAGTAAGAGGGCTCAGGATCCAGGCAGAGGTATCAGGCAGAGGGACCGTGCTGGTATCTGAGGGATCCGTGAGCATGTCTATGCTTTTGAACCTAGAGAGTGTGTGTATTTTCGCTAGTGAACTTTAATCCTGACCAGCTGGAGAGGAGGAAAGAAAGGTATTTGGCTATTTGTACTTAAGTTTCAGGGACTTGCCTATCTGTACTTGTGGTTTATGTGAGCCCTAGTGGTGCCATATTTGGGGACCGTTAAAGGCAGCGCCCTGTCCGTGGCTGTCACTGCAGCCAGCCGTGTCAGTGTGCCCCGCGTGTGCAGGAGTGTGTCGCTGGGACACACGCTCAGCCTCACTGCTGGATGAGCCTCCGCCGGGGACAGCAGCAGCAGCAGCATCCGCCAGCCCGGGAGAGAGACTCCCGACCCTACGGGGTGCCCGGCTGAGCTCCAGCAGCCAGGACACGGCAACTCCCCGGCCCCAGAGCCTGCCCGAGTCTGAGGTCTTCTAACATCCCTCAGCAGAAACACATCTCAGGCTCATATGTATTACAAATGCCTAAACTATTCCTGCACAGCAGAGACACTACGGTTTGATTTCGTGATCAATATTGTAAGCAAATATTCACCTGCTCTCCTATTTGCTGAAATTAAAAGCCATTCATAAAAATCATTTATGTAAATCTTTTTAAAATTAAGTCATTTGCATTCCCTCGTGACACCGTCTTCACACTTGATAGAAGACAGAAGCTGAATAAGCATAATCTTTTTTAATAATTTCAATATGTTCTGCTAAGTATTACTGATGATTAAATTATACGAGGTCTGACACATTTTGTGAAGACATATTGTAAAAGTGAGTGTTGCACTGGAATAAATTATTGGGATGTATGTCATTAGGCATTCAGCATGCATGAAGGAAGTGTTTCTAGGTATCATGTTAATCCAGGTCAAGGAAGGACAATGAAGGTCAAGGAGGCAGAGCCTTGAAAGCTTTTTAAGATACGAATTATTACAGCGGGGTCAACAGGATTTGCAAAGTGAGCAATGGTAGTTAGTAGAGCGTTTCTTGAACAAGAGGCAATCATTGTAAGATCTTTGTGGAAAGAAGGCTGAATTATTCTTCACAGACATAAATCATTTTAATATTCTTGACAATTCTTATTATAATTACCGTATTGCTCTTACTCTCTGCTTTCTCTATAAGGCAGCAAGAAAGGATATTCTGTGGTGGTTCTGGAATGCAGCATTAGTGTTATTCTCACAAAGAAAAGAAAGTAGAAAATGAGTACTCTGAAGAGCTATGGAAAAAGCACAACAGTGCACATATATTTCCCTAACCAAAACAGATGAATATTATCTCTTCCTCTAATAGACACTTTTCTGTCTTTTTTCTTTTTCTGCATATTTCAAGCCAAGATTGTGGATGTAATGAAAGTGATTCCAAAAATGGTCAAGCAAAACAGATCACTTACTAAATATTTTAATACCATGTCATTTTCAAACAACGTAAATAAAGATTTAAAGCATAAACTGAAAGATTTTTTTTTTTTTGGTGATCAACTTAGTCCAAAATTCTAGCACAGCTAATATGAGTTTATTTTTAGTTCTGCAAAGCACAAACTTCTTTGTCCCCCATATGTGTAAAGAGAGACACTAAATGTAGAGAAAATTTGTGTCCTGTATTAAGTAATGTACTACTAGATTTACTTACAACTGAATAAAAGGATGAATTTTGCAGTAAAATATTAACTTTCTAAGGTGTAAGAAAGCTCTTAAAAATATCATAGATTTGATAGTTTGTTTATCTTAATCATAGATTTGACAGGTGATAATAAAGAAAATAGGAACAAAATATATAAGAGAGAAGGTACAAAGACAATGTAATTTCTCTGTTCGTTGATAATAAGGAAGTCCTTTAAGGACACACAAAATACTTATAATTTTTTTATACTGTCTTTTTTTTTTTTAAATAAATTTTAGTATCAAAACTCTTTGACTTTAAAAGGTAACATTTGGCATAATTCTAAATAAATAAGAGTAATTTGTATTTTCAACTGCATTATTTAATTGTTGAAATGAGACAAAAGTATAATTCAGAGATGAGAAAGATATCCATTTTCTTATAAAATTTTATTAAACTGAATCACTGTGAATACTTGTAATAAGGTAAAAAATTGTTGCTGTTCACAGGGATGTTGAAAATGTACCATGCTGAGATCTGTATTTTGGCTTATGTTAAACAACTTTTAAAGGTATTCTGTCAGGAATTCATACGTAGACTTCAGATAATAATGATTATTAAACACAATCATAGCCATTTAAAATGTAAATATCAGAGAACATTGTGTTCACTAGGGAAATAAGACTGAATTTTCTGAAAACATAATGAATCTATTTTTTCTTTGTTGAGAATTTTTGCAGCTATCTTAAAAAGGCAATGTCTTTCTGTTTGGACAGGTGGTGTCACACAAGTGCCACATTTCCATTTTTTGCTAATAAATACATTTGTATCTTAATTTCTGATTTCACTGCTTACTCAGCATTTCTCTGTTTGGTAAAACATACAACTTAATGAATGAACTTCAACACCACATTCTACCCATTAATGCTTAACATACACAAGATTAAAAGGGTTTGGGGTTTTTGTTTGTTTGTGTTTTCCTTTAGAAAGAACCAATCTTACAAGAGCTTCAGGATCCTCAGCATGAAATATGGAGAGCTTCTAAGGTAAAGACTACAAAAGGAAAAGTTAATCTTATATTATGTTTTTGGGGTGCATTTTTTTTTTTGTTGTTGTGGTGGTGGGGCTTTTGTTTGTTTGTTTTTTTCCTGAAATCTTTGCCTCCATATCCACAATCACAACTATATATTTCTGTTGAATTAAAATACTAGTTATACCTCTAAAACTACCTCACAGCTGTAATGCATTCTGGCTGTATTAGACCTAAAATATTGATGTTGGTAGGATGATGTTTTAGAAAACGTGAAAAAAGTTAGAAGCAGCCTAACAGCAGTGCTTCATGTCCTGAATCTCCAGATCTATGTCATTAGTGAGATGGTTACATAATAATTTACATTTGCCATGAAATGCACTTTCTTCTTATATTAAACTAATGGGTAGGAGTTGCTGTCCTCAAGTATGATATGCATATTTCAAGAAAGTTTTCAAGTGACACATGAAATTATCTAAGCAGTTCAAATCAAATTTTAGACTAAAGTTCTTGCTCCATGAACATCAGTTCAGTTTATGTCACAGTTTAATTCATCTTCCCTCCCATTAGGTAATTTGATCAGAGATTTTTTTTTCTTTTTGCTGTCCTAAATATAATACAGTTTATTCAGAAAAGGAATGACATATTGTAAGTAATAACTATTTTTTTTTTTTTAGTTCCCTTTGTTTTGCTTATATTTGTCCCCTTTCAGCACTAATAGGGCATAAGATAAAGACCTGACATAAGACCATATGGATAAAGATATTTAAGTGTCTAATTCCTGTTTTACTTCTAATTGGAAATAGGCATCTTAAGTCCCATGGGAAGTACAACAAGCTAGGTACAGGAACACCTCTGCCTATGTGAACTTTACCTGATGTGGTTGATAACTAGGAGTTCTCTGGTGATGCCATTGGTCCAATTATTTCACAACCAATAAGTTTGTTCTTGCTCTTTAACAGCCACATCTTGAGAGAAACTATCTGGAATTATACATAAGTTTTCAGCACAAATTCCCCTAGTATTCATAATTTTCTGTAGATTCAGATGTCATTCTAAAGTTAAACTACATTCTAAAGTTTAAGTTTCTTTTCCATATGACACTATGCATTTTTCATTATTAGAAGATATAGTTCATAAAAATTAACTTCTTTCAGGTTTTAAGGATTACTTTCTGACTTAATTCCCTAAGATTATCCCTTATAATACCCTAATGTGTTCTACGAAATTGATACTTTTTCTTTTCTTTTCAAGGTTAACGTTTACTTGTCGAAAGCTGCAGTAGTGTAAAAGAGGATAACAGGTATACTTTTTCATTAAAGACCATTCATACAAATTAAACAGCCTCACAATGGCTGATATTACTACATTTAGTCTTTTCTTGCTCATAACACTTAAATTTAACACATTGCTTCAAAGTTTAGATCATTCCTGAAGGAGTCTTACCCAGTGTGTAGAATGTTTGGGTCACAATTTTTTTTTTGACTCATCAAATAAAAACATCCTATAAAGTTTAAATTTTAAAAGATTCACATAGAAGGGATTGTTAGATTTATTATTATTATTTTCTCAGAATAACTTCTGTAGTATTAACATGTTTCTGAAGAGTTTCAGATTTCTCAATTTTAAATATAACAATTGAAGCCATATTAGATAAAACAATAGCTTATATTGGATTAACTTGTTTAAAGATAATAGATTAAGGGCAAATTAAAATTTTACAATTAAACTAGAAAGATGTATTTTTAAAGTCATTTATAACATTTACTTTTTTGGAAAAAAATTGGATACAGTTTTTTCAAAGTTCTAATCATCAACACATTTCATTTAGGACACTGAGTGCTTAATAAAACAGAATGACCAAGTGTCTGTTGATTGATAATTTATTTTCCCTGTGCTGTTTACTTGCCATATTTCTTGTCCTTCATGTTCTTCTGCTCACCATTGATAGATTTCTTTCTCCAGAGAGACTCTTTGTTTTCTAACAGTACGTTCAAAACATTTTAAACTTCCTTCCATTGATGATATTGATCAGTCACTAGAGACATCACTAGTGTCAGAAGAGGTGAGATTTGGTTGCCTAAAATGGCAACAAGGCTATTCTACCTTAGCATCAGGTGCTACTCTAGAAGTGTATGGGTTTCCCATAGGTCCTGTGTCAAGTCTAAGGGAACAGTGAGGATGTCTTACGCCTCAAGGCCTTTCGGATGAAACTAGATGCTTACATTTAAGTAACAGAATTACTTTATTCAGTATTCTATTTATTTTTACCCATGGAGTTGTTGAAATTCCAAATTCTTCTTGTTTCTGAAAATTATTAAAAATCTACACAATTCTTATCCATGGAATTTCCTGCAAAAGTTTGTTGTGGTTTTTTTTTTTTCCTTTTTAAACTAAAAATTTATGCTTCTATATAGTTGATTGGTTTAACAAGGATATTCTTGTTCTGCTTCATCTAGCCCTAATATTCTGTTCCTATAATCTCTTTTGACTAACAGCAGAATCTAAATAGGAAATAATATTAACATTTCTTCAGGCTTTCTCTTCCACTAAAAATAATCAGATGTTATTCCCTTTTTGTTGTGTTCAACATTTTTCACCAGTCAACCAGTTAATTCCTTAATCAGGCAATAGAGAAAGTCTCTTAGAATAGAACAGTTCCAGTTGGAAGGGACCTACAATGTTCAACTACTCCAACTGCCTGACCACTTCAGGGCTCACCAAAAGTTAAAGCATGATCTTAAGGGCATTGTCCAAACACATCTGAAACACTGCCAGGCATAGAGCATTGATCACGTCCTAGCAAGCCTGTTCCAGTGTTTGACAGCCCTCTCGGTAAAGAAATGCTTCCTGTTGTCCAGTCTGAACCTCCCCTGACACAGCTTTGAACCATTCCCATGCATTTGGTGTAACCCCCAGTGTCAATACAGGCTAGAGGAATGAAGGGCTTGACAGCATCCCTCAGGACAAGGAATTGGGGTTAGTTAAAAGTTGGACATGAACTGGCAAGGTACTCTTCCGGCCCAGAAAGCCAGCTATAGCCTGGGCTGCATCAAAGAAGCATGATGAGCAGGTCAAGGAAGATGATTCTGCCCCTCTACTCTGCTCTTGTGAGACCCCCCCTGGAGTACTCTGGGGCCCCCAGTATAAGAAAGACATGGAGCTGTTGGAGTGAGTCCAGAGAAGTGCCACAAAGATGATCAGAGGGCTGGAGCACCTCTCCTGTGAGGACAGGCTGAGAGAGTTGGGATTGTTCAGCCTGGAGAAGAGAAGGCTCCAGGGAGACATTATTGCAGCCTTCCAGTACCTAAAGAGGGACTGCAAGAAAGCTGGAGAAGAACTGTTTACAAGGGCATTTAGTGGCAGGGCAAGTGGAAAAGGCCTTAAGCTGAAGGAGGGGAGATTTAGGTTAGATGATATTAGGAAGAAATTCTTTACTGTGAGGGTGGTGAGGCACTGGAACAGGTTGCCCAGAGAGGTTGTGGCTGCCCCATCCCTGGAAGTGTTGAAGGCCAGGTTGGATGGGGTTTTGGGCAACCTGGTCTAGTGGAGGGTGTCCCTGCCCATGGCAGGGGGGTTGGAACTAGGTGACCTTTGAGGTCCCTTCCAACCCAAACCATTCTATGATTCTATAATTCTATGATAATGTAAAAATATTAATTATCATTATAATTTCAGTTTAGTAACAAGAATATGTATTCCCCTATTTCTGTTTTTCTTAATATTCTTAATATTCTATTATTTTCTTAATGTTCTATTATTTAATATTTTATATATAACATTTATATATTACTATTTCTTAATATTTATTTTTAAAACTTCTAGTGCTTAGCTCCACAAAAGAATTTTTTTCCTAAATTTATTACTAATTTTCCATACTTCATAACTTTTAATTTAGTATAATTTCCTCCTCTAATATTTCATCTGAATTTTGTCTTAATAATTTCTATATACACTTTGTCACTGATGAAAAACAAGCTTTAACTATGATTCAGTCTTTAACATAATAATGTGTGGAAAGGCACATACTATTTTAATGTGAATTCACATCATACTATAGCATTGATAATTTTTTTCATTCTTTTCTCCCAATAATTCTAATGTCCATAAAACATGATAAATGAAGTTTTTTGGACAACCCAACTATGTATAAAAGGGTGGGAGGGTTTAGAACAGAAGCTTTTATTCATACATCACATTTCTGCACCTGATATCAACTTATCAAAATTTCCTATTCTAATAAGCATTACTTGAGAATTCCTGAGTATAAGAAATATTTTCTTTTTTGCACCCCAGTGCTGTTTTCAGCCTCCTGCCCCACAACTTTAAATTTCTTTTTGATTGCATTCAAGATGCAGATCTTACAATGTGAGTTAAAGTCACATGTATAAAGTTTACAGTGCAGAGTAATTAGTAGTTTGACCAGTGAGGAAACACGTTATATATAGTAAATAGATAGTTAAATTCTTTGCATATATTTAGAAGTATTTTCATCAGGAGAGAAAACATTTAACTTTGCCATAGTGATTATGATTCGTATATTCTCTGAAAACTTTCTTATTTTTTCTGTCCTCTGTCCTTTGAACTGATAACTGGTGCTAGTCACACTGCATAAGCTAATTATTACACATTTATGTTTCTGTTTAAACACATCTGCTCTGACTGGAATTAGAGAATAAATACTCTTATACTACTCTATTGATTGGTGAGCCATCAACAATCCAATTCAAGAAACATCTGCTAGTTACTCAGCCTCAGGTGTCTTGCTTGATTAGGTATTAATTCTTAAATTGATGCCAGATTCTCATTAACCCTCACATGAATAAAGACAGGGACTAAATTTGCCAGTCATCTAAAGCAACTTTTTAAGTGTGACATAACTGGCCTCTTCCTTAAGATAATTATAGATCAGAAAAGTCTTCTTGTCCAGTTGTGGAAAAATGAACGGATCAGGAATGTTAAGGAGTATATCTCAGTCAACATAGTGATAACAAAGATATTACTTAAACACAGTTTATAGCTTCAAGTTTAGAATCACTATCTGAATATATCTGGAAATACTGTAAGACACTAATATAAGGTATGATTGCTAAAGTCTACAAGATTAGACAAAGTCTGCACTGTTCCTCACATCATTGCTACTGAAAGTTCATAAAGACACCAAAAATCATATATTATTGGCAGCATAGTCCTTAATAGTGTCTTTAAAAACTGAGAAGTGTTTAGCAACTTTACAACTAGATTAGTGGTGAATTCAATTTATAGTTTAAGCAGTGGTAGTATCTGTATTTAATATTATAAGTAGTTAAAGAAAAATGATGATGAAAACTTTAACTAGACATCGTAGGACTTGGAAACAGTAAGATTTATGTTTCTAGAGATATTTGTTCTTTGTGTTTCTCAGTCAATACTTGGGATAAATCAAATAATGCATTTAGATAAATTAGAAGCATTTATTTTTTTATGTGTTAACTATTTCTGCTGGAATTTAATAAATGTCTGTTTTAAAAAAAAAAAAAATTAGTCACAAAAGATGCAAACATATTTATAAGAGAACATACTGACTTTGTAAACTTTCTACCAGTACCTGTAAACAGAAATTTTTGCTTGCGACTTTGCGACGTTTTGGTTTTGTCATATTCTGTATTGTACCTCTAAATTAGAATAACACAATGCTGAGATGAAGGATAGCTTGTAATTATAGAACAATATTTGGATGTCAGAGATCTGGTTTAAATTTGGGCAAGATGTTTATCCCTTCTGGACCCCAACTCAGACTGAGGATAACAGAATGTCTTAGTAAACTTTAAAAGAAAGTGGATTCACTCTTATGTACCTACATCCCCAATACTGAGAAGAAAAATATTATGTATTAATGAAGAAAGAGTTATATTTGTACATAACATCCTGAAAATCAAGATGCTATTAGAGAATTTTTTTGGAGACAGAATGTTTTGAGTATGTTTTATGACCAGATCAATACTGTTAAAAGATGGAGTTTCCCAACTGGGAAACTTCACCAGAACAAAGTTGTAATAAAAAAAAAAATTCTTGTTTACTTCCAAAATACTAAAAGTTCAGCTTTTAGCCAAAGCATTCTCCAGCCATCTAAAATTTGTCATTATATGTAGGTGCACATAAGCTGAAGTAGCTCCTTATACACTGTAACTTTAAAATAAAATCTCCCTTCTTATTTTGAGGGAAATTATGTAGGGAACATGTAGTAACTAAAACTTGTGGTTATAGTTTTTATTATCACAGAACAAAGTCCTTGATTTTGTTAAGAGTGTAACAAGTGGCAAATGTGTGCTAGCCAATACATAATTTAGAAAAAATCATTAAGTTAGTATTAACTTAAGTTGCATATGGGTTTTTTAAGAGTAACTGATAGAACTGATTTTTCCACAATAGAAAAATAACATAGACAAGAAACATGAAGAAGCATTAAAGAACTTTTTATAAAGTTCAACTTTTGTTTTCAATTTAGAGGATGGGTCAGTTCTTTCTTTTATCTTAAGCAATTTGTCCCTTTGTAATTAGTAACTATCCCTTCCAGGAATTACAACTTACTTGATTACGTTTAAATCTGTGATTGCCATACATTGTGAAATGCAAAGCTTGAATCTGATGAATCACAAAGATACATTTATAAGTTTAATTTTCTGGATGTCTTGGAAAGTCAGTGTAATGATAGTGACACAAATAGAAATAATAATACCATCCGGTCCTAATTTTTTATCTTTTCCCTATATGAACTGAAATAATACCCACCAGAAAAGTCTTTATAAATAGCATAGTAGTAATAAAAAGACATGAAGAGACTTGAAGAATTGACTTGTTGTACATCAACAATGTAAATATGCTAGTTATTTCAAAATAGAAGGGATATAACAAATTAGATATCAGACTTCTGACACCAATAGCTTTTATTTTAGTAAAGCAACAAATACAAGAAAAGTACGATGTGTTGGAACGTGTAAGCCTGTTCTTCCTTTCTAAAGGGCAAGCTAAGACCTGAATTGATTTTTTTTTTCCCAAATGACTATTGCATTTCACTTATACGAGAGAGATTAAAATTATTAAAATTAAATCAGTATCTTTTCTCTTTCAGTTAATGAGCTGCTAAATCACTAGAAAAAATATGTATAACACTGAAATCAACTTTAAGTTTTATCTCTATTTATTATTATTAACAGATATGAAAATGTCATTTAGATAAAATTCTTTTCCATTTAAATGTCCATATATTTTCAAAGCTTGCTTTTAGTATTAAAGATAGCATAAAAGTACTTACCTATAAAGAAAATTCAGTTGGCCATATTGAATTAAGATGATCTTATTTAATAACTGGTCAGTTGTTCAATAAATATGGGCTTTTTTCCCTACTTAGAGAAATGAAAATGTAACCGAGTATAGTAAAGTACTCCCTTATTTATGATGTCATTTGGAATAGATGTATGGTTTCCTGAAACTGTAGAATAAAAATGGAACCAGCTGTTCAGAAAACTGTGTATTATAGTTTTCAGTTAAGACTTCACAAGTAGGAACTTTTCTCTGTGTATAGCTGTGCTGGGATGACCCTGGCTGGAGGCCAGGTGCCCACCCAAGCCACTCTATCTCTCCTCTCCTCAGCTGAACAAGGGAGAGAAAATACAACAAAAGGCTCGTGGGTCAAGATAAGCACAGGGAGAGATCACTCACCAGTTACCATCACAGGCAAAACAGATTTGACTCAGGGAAATTAATTTAATTTATTACCAATCAAATTAGAGTAGGATAATGAGAAATAAAATCAAATCTTAAAAATATCTTCCCTCTACCTCTCCTTTCTTCCTGGGTTTCAGGTAGACTCTCAGATTTCCCTACCTTCTTTCCCTGAGCAGCCCAGGGGACCAGGAAATGGGGGTTGTGGTCAGTTCATCACATGGTGTCTCTGCTGTTCCTTCATCCTCAGGGGGAGGACTCCTCACACTATTCCTCTCCTCCAGCGTGGGGTCCCTCTGATGTGAGACAGTCCTCCACTAACTTCTCCAATATTAATTCTTCCCACAGACTACAGTTCTTCACAAACTGCTCTAGCATGTGTCTCTTCCACAGGGTACAGTCCTTCAGGAGCAGACTGCTCCACCATGGGTCCCCCACAGGGTCACAAGTCCTGCCAGCAAACCTGTTTCAGCATGGACTCCTCTCAGGTCTTGTCAGGAACCTGCTCCAGGGTGAGCTTCCCACAGAGTCACAGCCTCCTTCAAGCACATCCCCCTGGTCTGGCTGCAGGTGGAGATCTGCTTCACCATCATCCTCCATGGGCTGCAGGGGGACAGCCTGCCTCACCATGGTCTTCTCCACAGGCTTCAGGGGAATCTCTGCTCCATGCCTGGAGCACCTCCTCCTCTCCTTCTTCATTGACCTTGGTGTCTGCAGAGCTGTTCCTCTCACATATTCTCACTCCTCTCTCCTGTCTGCAACTGCTGTTGCGCAGCAGTTTTTTCCCCTTTGTAACTACGTTACCCCAGAGATGCTACCACCGTCACTGATGGGCTCGGCCTTGGCCAGTGGCACATCCGTCTTGGAGCCAGCTGTCATTGTCTCCATTGGACATGGGGGAAGCTTCTAGCAGCTTCTCACAGAAGCTACCCCTGTCCCCCTCCCCCACACCAAAACCATGCCATGCAAAACCAATACAATATGAGAGGGTGTATTCTTGCTGTGGTTCTGCAGTGTGATTAATGTTAGAACAATTTTGCTAGTGTGAATTGGCTGGAGAAGTTAATATATATTTTTCTCTTTCTTTCTCTAGGTCCAGTAATAATGACTGTTAAGGTCAAGTTTACTTGCTTGTTTGAGAGTCTGCTAATAAAAACACACTCATAAGCTGTATTTCACTAGTCAGTTTGTTCCCTGGCCTTTTCTCTGGTTAGGGAGGCCAGAGATCCACAGACTGATATTGTCTGTCTCTGGTCTAGGAAATGAGGGTAAAGATGAATGTCAATTAAGTGCAATGTAGAAAGATGTACATCAATCTGGGATTTCATAGGTCCTCAAATGCAAAGAAATTAGCACCAAATCCCATTTATAAGATCCCTAGTCTTGGATCAAGAGCTCAGTTATGTAGATTATGTCAGTTAAAGACAGAGTTTTTTTGCTTCACAAAAATTTATAGCCAAAGAACAAGGCACAGTGAATACCAATACATAAATGGGAGAGTACAGTGGGACAACAATGTGTGGTGGATTGATCTTGGCCAGACACTCACCCATCTGTTCTCTCACTCTTCATCTTCAGTAGGACAGAGGGAGAAAATAGGATTAAAAAAAGCTCATAGGTCAAGATAGAAACAAGAAATAACTTAACAATTACTGTCACAGGCAAAAGAGACTTTGGAAACAATTGTTGTGATGTCAGCTAATAGCTTTCAGGTAACAGAGGCAGAGCAATCTCTGGGGTCTGGTTTGGGATCTTCTGGAGAGAAGGTCCAGGACCATTGGAAAATTCTTGGGAGCCCTCTGAGAAATGTGAAAGTGCCTACTGCTGCCAGCAAGATGAGGAGCCACACAGGTGAGCCCAAGGAAGTCTAATTCTAATGAGCATGATCAGCTGCCCATGACCAGGTTGCTTAGAGCTTTTGCTGCAAGGGCCCCCTGGTTAGGAAAGGTCAAGAACCCTTTGAATGGTGTTTGGAAGAGAGCTGTATAAGATCCAGCCCCAGAGCACAGGTCCCAGCAGCCCTCAACAGATGCAGCTGTTCGTGCAGCATGGCACAAAGAAGGTGGCCTCAGCTGAATTTGTACCAGTGGAGCAGTCTCTGATATGGTGGTAACATGCCACAGGGAAGTTTCCTGAGCAGCTGCACCTGCTAGGCCCAGAGGGTAGTAATCAGTGGCATGAAGTCTAGTTGAAGACTGGTAACTAACAGTAACATCTTCTGATCTGGATGATGGTGCAGGGTACACCCTCAGCATGTTTACTGATGATACAAAACCAGAGTCTGGGCAATCATCTTTCAATGGCCTTTCACTACTTAAAGGGGGCTTATAAGAATGATAGGGACAGACTTTTTTAGTAACGCCTGTAGCAATAGGACAAGGGGTAATGGTATTAAACTAAAAGAGAGTAGATTCAGACTAGAGGAAGAAATTTTTTGTGGTGAGTATAGTGAAACACTGGTTGCCCAAAGAGGTTGTAGATGCCCCATCCCAGGAAACATTCAAGATCAGGTTGGATGGGGCTCTGAGCAACCTGATCCAGCTGAAGATGTCCCTGCTCATTGCTGGATGGTTGCACTAGGTGACCTTTAAAGCTCCCTTCCAACCCAAACCATTCTAAGATCTGTAGCTGGCCCTGCTTGAGCAGGTGAGATGGGATGGGGTGGAGCAGATAATCTCCAGAAGTCACTTCCAACCTCAATAATTCTGTAATTCTGTGAAAAGTAATTTAATTTATTGCCAATTAAAAACAGAGTGGGATGGTTAAAAACAAAGTAAATCATCTCCCCCTACCCTATTTTTACCAGCATTCAACTTCATTCCTTACTCTTCTACTCCTCCCTGACCACCCTCTCTGCCAAGAGTGGCACAAGGGGGATAGGAAATGGGGGCTGGGGCTTTACAGTCCATAAAAATTCCTCTCTACCACTCCTTCCTACTCACGCTTTTCCCAGATCTGGGTCTTCTCCATGGGTTGCAGTTGCTTCAGGAAATAGCCAACCACTCCAGCATGGGGTCATCCGTGGGCTGCGGTGTGGCTATCTGCTGCAGAGTGAGTCCTTCCTATAAGCTGCAGCTATTCAGGGAAAGGCATGCTACAGCATGGGCTTTCTGTGGTCCACGGTTCCTGTCAGGAAATATCCAACTGCTCTGTTATGGGTTCTTCCATGGGCTGCAGGGAAGACCTGCTCTGCCACATGGAGCTTCTCCTTTCCAGACTTCTCTGAGCTTGGTGTCCATTGCAGGACCGTTTGTCTCTGGCATGGGGCAGCCCTGGTCTCTTCTCACAGCAGGCAGCCCTCCACTGCCAATGCCTTGCCTTGGGACACCCAACGCAGTATTGCACACAGTAGTCTTAGAGTAGCAGTAGCTGTTTTTACTGAAAGAGAAATGTGATTGAAAACCCTAAGATATTTTTCTGGATTTTTACAGAGCATTTATACCATTATTAATAATGTCATCATATTGTTATCAATAATATATTTTTGTCTGTTTGTTAGGATTTCAAATAGTGATATGTAATTACTAGATCATATGAGAAATGGAAAGAACAGTCTTGAAACTAAAAATAGGGAACTTACATGTAAGAGAACACTGTTAAAGGAATGCAAAAGTGTTTCTTCTTTGACAGAAAGATATCTCCAAATGCTCTAAAATGTCCAATTGTTTCTAGTTTCTAATCACTCTAAAACATGTCCTTGTACAACTTTCATTCCACTTACCTACTGCTGAGTTTCAAAATCCCTTTGGTGTCAGCAAACAGATAGGAAACCCCAGGTAACAAAACACATCTAAGCAATCTGCATTACCGAAGTTCCTTAGAGAGAATAGCAGTCTCCAGCCTTTCTTTTTGTTAAAGATTGTGAAAATCTGAATATCTTTGCTCTAAATTTACACGGTGGAAAATGATAGGGGTTTTATAGTTTCCTTGTGCTAAGGTTTTGTTCAGTTGTAAAATGGTATTGATGATGCTTTTATAAAAATTGTACTTTAATATAATTATACTAAGACAAAATTTCAAGTGTTAAGGTTTCAAACAAAAATATTCAAAGTGTCAGAATGAAGGTTGTGAAAACAACTCATAGCTAATTTCTTTAAAGCTTTATCACACTAAGCAGATGCATAAAAACAGTGTCAAATAATTGCAAATACTTTAGTCACTACTCCCATTTTTAATTTTGTGCATGTCAGCCACTTGGAACTCAGTACTGTTTGAAGACCAGAAGGGTTCTTTTAAAATGCCACTTTGATGTACATCCATCAAAAAAAGCTTGTGAGAAGAAAGACATGAGAAAGGACGTAAGAATTGAGTGACTAAAGTGTATTTATAACTGCTTTTCCATTTCCCAGAGATAGATTTAAATGTATTTATCATTAACTGGGGAAAAAAAAAAATATAAAAAAAAATTAAGCAGTCTTATTTCTTACTTTGCAAAAACAGAAGTCAGGACCAGTCAAGCTAGTTTTGTCTCTCATAAATTTCTGTCATTATATTTTTAATCTCTAATACACAGAAGTGATTATAATATTTTAAAGTATTTGTGAAGATTGAAAGCTCTATATTATATTGTTAATGATAAATGCTGTTTTCTATTCTTCGCTCTATTTTACGCAATTCAGGATGTACAGCTCTCCTGGTTTCAGCTGGGATTGAGTTACTTTTCTTTCTAGCTGCTGATATAGTGCTGTGTTTTGGACTTAGGATGAGAATAATCTTGTTAATACACTGATGGTTTTTGGTGTTGCCAAGCAGTCAAGGACTTTTCAGCTTCTCACACTGCCCTGCCAACAAGAAGGCGGGGGTGCCCAAGAAGCTGGGAGGGGACACAGCCAGGACAGCTGACCCCAACTGGCCAAAGGGATATTCCATACCATGTGATGTCATGCTCTGTGCATAACTGGAGCAGTTGACTGGGAGGCAGCATGGCTCAGGAACTAGCTGAGCATTGTTTCTAGGTGGTGAGCAATTGTGCTGTGCATCACTTGCTTTGTATATTCTATTATTATTATTACTATTATTATTATTTATTATACTCTTCCTTTTCTGTGTTACTAAATTGTTTTTATCTCAACCCATGAGTTTTACTTTTTTCTTTTCAATTCTCTCCCCCATCCCACTAAGCAGGGGGAGGTGAGTGAACAGCCGTGTGTTTTTTTAAGCTGGTGGCTAGTTTAAATTACAAGAGCCAGTATTAGACTATTGCAGAACCAGTGAAAGGTATTTAGTCATGGTGTGCTGGCCCAATTATAACTGGCTGAGGAAAAGAATATCCAGGGAGTTTAGGGATTACAAGTACGAGCTTTGTGGGTATGTGAAAGTGGACTGGAATCTGTAACCCTGAGTTAGAGTGAGCGTGCATCTTTAATCCTTACAAGGACCAAGAGACTCGAGAGTTACTTAAGAGTTTTGAATTGCGATTTTCTGCCTGTGTGTTAAGCTACTTGGTTGCACTTCTGCTCTTGCCCAGTCCAAATCCTGTCCATTTGCACTGATAGTCCCTTTGTCTTGGCTACATGGTAGTGTTTCCTTACAGTAGAGATTTACAGTTAGAAATCTACATTACTTTCTTACTTAAAATCAAACCAATAAACTCCCAAATCTATTCTTTGCTTGGGTCTCTCTTTTCTGGCCCAGTGCTTGAAACACTTCTCTAACACACATTTCAATACTGAGTCTCTGTGCAATTTTATCTGAGATGGATTCAACTCATCTCTGAAGACAATATTTATTAGTTGTCCAGACAAATTAAAAGACCCTGATACTTAAAATAAGTCCCATTTTATGTCTTAACTTATCTCCATTAGGGATTTTCATGGCTGTAACTTCATTATCTGCATACATCCCTCTAATACAAACAATAACTATCAATTAAAATGAGATTGAAATGGGGCTTGGGGCAAGTATAATTTCCTTTTAATATGCATTTGAAACACAATTGCAAAAGGAAATGGTTGTATTTTAATGGCTTCTCCTTTGAAGTTAAAGAGATACAAATCTGGGACTCAGTTTGGCTGCTTTACAGCAGTTCTTGCATAGTACAAACCTGAAGAAAATGAACTCCACCTTTGAGAGATTGACTACACAGGCACAATCCCCAAGGATATAGAATCTCTGTAGCAGTTCCAATAAGTTAATTTTTCTGGCTATAAGCAAAAGGGATATGACCTGGAGTCCCATATGCCATGGATATCCCTAGCTGTTATTAATGTCAGCTGATCTGTATTACAGCAGTGCAAAAAATCTACAAAATATTTGTCATTTAATTCACTTAACATTTCAAGATCATTGAAGGGACCTGAAAAGAGAGAAATGAAAATTTAAAAATCACTTTAATAGGAAAAGCTAGTAAAGTTCTCGGACATACCTGAAAGATCTTACCTCGACTACATCACAAAGAAATTATATAACATAATAATCTGAGTTTATTAAGTGCCTCTGCTCATTCTGACCTGTCCTTGAATTTATCTAGGAATATGAATAGAAACACTGGGTAATAATTATGTATTTTGAATCTATGTGGATTTCTTCCAAACTGTTCTGCTATTCTGTTCTACATTGAAACTCTAGGGGGATGTAATCAAAGGCAGTAAATGAACTTACTTTGAAGCTCTCTAAGGCATTCTCAATTTGCCATCAAACTATTACTGTAACAAATTATATTTGAGAACTGTGCAAAAAGGTCTTTTGTATTGGATTCCTTTATATACGTTCCATCTGAAAGGGAAATCTGCTGCAAAATGGAAGATAAACACAAAAAAAAAAATTCTCTGAAAAAAAGCTTTAAGTGTAAAGAACTTCTTGGGTGTTAGACTACTTATTGCTACTCATTCACATAATTTTTATAATTCACTTCTGATTTCTTTCATCTGACATCAGAATTAAAGTTTTCAGAGTCAGAAGTCAAATGTTTATTGTATGATCCAAATCTCTAGGATAAAAATATTTAAAGTGTTAGAATAAACCGTGAACTAAGCTAAAGTATGCCAAGAACCAGAGAAGGTTGCTCTTCGTAATTCTGGTCCTTTAGCATGTTAGGTTGAAAGAAAATGTTCTATTTTTAAATCTCAAAATAGCAATAATGTGGTAAAGGAAAATCTGTCAAGAAAATGAATTTTCTATTGATTATTTTTTTGTTGGTTGTGAGTTTTTTTGTTTTTTTTTGTTTGTTTTGTTTTTTTGTGGCTCCAACTCAAGAATGCATATTAACAATGGTGTTTTTCAAAAGTAAGGTAGAAATATTCTGAATATGATGGGATTTCTGCTCCGAAATGATCTTGAAGTGACAGTGAAAAGAGTTGTGCTGGGGGAAATGTAATCAATTTAAGGCATAGCTCCTCTAGCTGAGGCAAAAAAGGTTATTTTCCATGAGTGCAGGATTAGGACTTTAATTTATCTTAAAATGCCAAGTTACTAAATATAATTAGTCATGATTTTAAGTTAAAATATACAAACATCTGACTTAAACTGAGTTATTATACCGTCAGTTCATTAACTCAAAGCCAGATTTTAAGCTGAAGTTACTTTTATAATATTAAAAATTATAATATCCCATACATTCTTGATGCAATTAACCCATTTTCTTTTTGCACTTGGCATAGGACTTTCTTTTTATATGTGCCAGAAGTAAAAAAAAAAAAAAAGATGTTATCTTCCACTCATTTAGTATGTAACCCCTTCAATCTTGTCCAAATATAAAAATATTAAATCCATTTTATTTATATTTAATAATTACTATCACATATGTTTATCAAGTTATCCATTTCTTATACATGAAAGACTTTTTCCCAACATGTTATGGAATTTCTTTTTGGCCTCTGTTGCTTGTCTGTATTAGACAGTCCCATGGAATGCATTATATCACTATTAGTACTTTTCAATTTTATTTACAGTTTGCAGAAAAGGAAAAATTATTCTAAACAGGAGGAAGGATCATTTAAGTTTCTCTGCTACCTAACCAAATTGTGTTTTTTATCTGCTTTAGTAAGTCTTAAATTCCTTAGTACACTTGAAACAAAAGTAAAAGTATTTTTGTCCTTTAGTAGGAATTCTACGTTAGAAAGAACCTAAGGCATGAGGGAATACTATTCCAGGATAAAATGTCTATTTGCATGTCTGCAATTCAGCAAGTGTTTCTTGTTGATTCTCTGATATTGGTTAAAGAAAATGTGATTAACTATGAATTACTGATGTTGACTATCTCCAGAGATGAATGAATGAACCTAGGGGGGAGAAAGGGAGGGTAGGATAGAAATAAGTATGCATATTTCAGAGGAATCACATTATTCTGGTATGCAATACAAGAAAATTATAAAAATAACATAGTATTTCAAACTTTAAACATTCAGTCAGCATTTAAAGCACACAAATAAAACCACAAGGCAGCAGTATAGCATATAGTGCCCATACAGGCCTGCAGGTTGAGGTTCATTAACCTTCATGTTAACCCTTAGGTTAGTTTTCTGGGAGAAGAAGGAAGGGGGGATTTGTGTCTAAAACACATGGCTGGACAATCCTGTAGTTAGGTTATTTGACATTGTAGTCTAGAGCTCCTGTAGGACTTTCTTAGAAGTCAACCACTCCATTCTTAATTTCTACTGTCAGGTAAAGGAGTGTTACATGTAGATATGCTGCCTAATCTCAAGATACGACAAGAGATGCAGATGGCATCATCCACATGCATTGGGCAGGAACCAAGCACAGGCTTCTTGATCAGTCAGCTGAATTCATCCCGATGTCACTGAGGTTCACTGGGAGTAGTATGCTCCTACATCTCCGTATGAAAGAGCTAAAGGCAGTCACAGTTACTCATGGCAGCATGTGGGTCTCTACAATCAAGGCCTATAATTATACTCTGCCTAGATTCTGCTTGAAATATTTATCTCCTTATGGTGATGTCTTCTGCTGTGCCCCACCATGACCAAAAGAAGTGGTTAAAACCAGCTCAGAGTAAGGGAAGCCCCGACCAGTTCTGAGACCCTATAAAGCCTATAGCACTGACTAGTAATGGCAAAGTTGTATTTACTGGGCTACAGTTTCACTAAGTTGCCATACTTTGGCTTGTAATATCACTTTCTGTGTGACAGAATTAACCAGTATTTCTCTTCAGGCTTTGCAGGTAAATTGACTAGTGTGGTGGCTTTGGTTGTTGTAATTTGTTGTTGTTGTTTTTTGGTTTGATTAAACAGTAGTACTTTTACTAAAATTTTCAAAACAGCTTAATTTAGTTAAGATCAAGTATAATTATGAGAGGTTTAATTAAATATAGAAAAAAATTATAGATTATATCCTGCATTTCTGAGAAGAAAAACACTTCATAATTAATGCCAGCCATAAATGTCTGCAGGCTGGGGACTTTCACTGTACTTTTGTGCCTGGAAGTGAGTGCAGCTCTATTATTATGATTTATAGAAAAAAAATACAGTAACTTCAGTGAAGTATTTTTTCCCACAAACATGTATATAAAGATCCACATTTGTTGTTTTCCTGTTGTATTCCTGTGAAAAATGAGTGGGAATAATGGAGTTTAGACAGGGAAAGGCAAACAGGCAAGAAAAAGCAGAAATGCAAAACCTGGATTTTGTTTGCCTGTTCCTTACAGTGCTGTTGAAAGAGAATGAGGCTTAAGAAAAACAAAAACATTTTTTATTGGAATTATACTGTTGAAGTAGTATAATGACAACAAGAATCTAAAATAAGTTCTTTATTTTCCATTTAAGAAAGAAAGGTGAAAGAGCACAATAACCAGAGAAGATAAGCATTTGTTGATCATCTGTACTTTTTTATAAGAGCAGGAAATGTTCAATAGAGAGATGGATTTCAACAAGAAGGCAAGGCATGATTTATGTGTTTTCTTTTACATTTTTTGACTAGCTTAATTATTTAAAGGTTCTCGTGGCTGCTCTTGTAAATGACAAGCAACATGTACTTCTCAGATGGTGGACCTCACCTGTCATCACTTGACACATGATTAACATTTAGCAAAAGACACCTTTCTAAGTATTTTAGGTTTTGCACATAGTTTTTCAAACATAATGAATGATTTAAAATAAGGATATTGCTGGTAAATCTGTTTCATCGTATTAGTGCGACTACAAGGCAGAGTCCTTTTTTCCAGGCAGAAGGGGGGTTTTGGTTTTGGTTTTGGTTTGGTTTTTTGGGGGGATATGCTTAAATTGTATAGTCTTTTCTCAAAAAGACAAAATATGCTAAAGCTCTTCCATAAAAATAAAGCCTACTTACTGATTTAAAATAAATTAGTTATTTTTAAAAAATAAATTTATAATTCTTCTATAATTAGCGCAACTAAATGAGCTCATCCTATTTCAACCTATTTCATTTATGCAGAAGGTTAACATATGACTTGATAACCGTCTAGAAATACCTACAGAAGGAAAATTACTTCTAGTAATGAAAGCTAATCTAATAGACAGCCGCATAAGATCTGGTGGCTAGAAAATTACATCTAGAATAAAATAATTACAAAAATCCTTATTAAATTCTGTGGTTTAACCTAACGAGGTTTAACCATAACAAACTGTAAATGCAGGTTATGATGAAAATCAGAATACAGCAAGCATACTGAAACTTTCCTTACATCCCAATCAATTTAGTTATTGCTAGGGGTTATCTTAAAGATGGTATCTCTATGGCTGGCAGCCCATCATGGATTTTTATTTACACAGTGTGTCAATTTGCCTTCTTTTTTTCATTCATTCCTTTTCCTTTGCCCCTGTGGTGGCCTGTGGGGGGTCTGTTGGGAACTCAGCTGTTGAGAACCGGCTGTTTCTGGCATGGAGGCAGCCCCTGACCTCCACCCACTACCAAAACCTTGCTGTATAAACCCAATACAGTGTTTGTAAAATCTTTGATAGGTAGACAGACACACCAACATGGACTCCTAAACTATATAGACCTGCTGCATGCAGGGGGAGGGGATGGAGGGGAAAGTGGTTATTGCAAACTTGCAGTTGAGTTGCTGGAAGAACATTGTCTCCTGAGTTGAAAAACAAGCCATTATATGCTTTGGTAATTAGAATAATCACTTTTCCAGTCATTTTTTTTAGCTTTATTAAACCTTCTTGTGTTAAACTGAGGTGCCCTTTAATAGAATTTTCCCTGGGAAATGTATTTATACACTGCAACTGAGGCATCGGTTGATACTGGTTTTGAAAAGGTAAAGATTGACCTACTCAGAATCTTTCCCTAGAGTGTTTTTTTAAAAATTTTTTTTTCCACCTCCCCCCCAACCTAAAAATATCTGCAAATACATGGAAGATGTTAGTTGAAGAATAATACTGTTACTCAATAAGGATAGAATGATGGAAACTTCCTTTAAAGAATGTTTATCAGTTAAATAAAGGGGTAGTATGACCCTCACAAGTGAAAACCAAATTTGTTTCCAGTAGTTTAAGTTTCAGTAACCTTATATTCTGCATTAAAAACAAAACAAAACAAACCCAAGTAAAGGTCCTGAACACTGTTACTTATTTTTTTATGCTTACATTATTTTGCTGGCAGATTCTCTCCAGAAGCCAATAAAATCTGTGGATTTTTAGCTATCTATAGCTCTTATACGCAGGATGCTGAACTCTCTTGGCCTTATTAAATCATGATTAAACATTTATTTGAATAGAGAATTAGTCACTGCCATTTCTACTGGCTGTACATCATGAAATGTAGAAAGAAGTAAAATTTGTCTTTTGTCCTACCATCAAGACATAAAACTTTCTAACAGCTACCAAGTGTTTATTTCAATGTGATTCAAATGAAAGCTTTTTCATAAGACTATGACTTTTACACGATTCCTCCACAGTATAATACCTGTTTTTCCAGTTTCTTCATAAAGCACTAAATAATCATGAGATCACAGGAAAAAGTGAGAACAGCTCCTTGTTTTCTAGTTGTAAATTTGTGTTGAATCTTCCAAGTATTACTACAATATTACACGTCTACTTGCAGTAGAACTATAATACCTTACACATCCTACAGCACAACAAAAACAGTGTAAGTGTAAAGAATTGACAGCAAATGGGAACAATTATAAAAAACACTTGGGTACTACAGCATAATTATTTTTTTCATTTATTCTGACAAAACTTTTTTTAGTATTTTAAAAATTTAAAAGTTCAGTCCTTCAGGAATCTATTTCAATATATCTCTCACTTTAACATTGTGTTTGCCTGTTTATAAATCTATATGTATTAAAACCAACTAACTTATATGGACATGCAGGTAATCAGAAAATCAGGCTATATTCAAATAGCTCACATATACTGTACATGGAGCATGGGGTGTTAACACAGTAGTGTTAACATATATAATACCCTCCGATTTTAATTTTAATTTGTAATGGTTATTTGAAACATAATACAGGGCAATATGTGTTATCCATGGTTTTATGTAATGCAAATCTTGTATTTAAACTTGTAAATGGAGTTTTCTGTAAAACTTTTGGTTTGTAGGGCTGTAAATTTCCTGAATAGGAATAGAAAAAATCAGACTGTGTGTGCACAAGAACTGTTATATATTTCATTTTATGGACTTATGTGGATGCAACACCTTTAAAATATACAATCTCATTGTCATGAAGTATGTCAAAATGTTTGGGTTTGGTTTTGGTTTAATCTTATTAGCTATGTGGAAGCTGGAGGCTTTTTTAAAAGAGTTTTCTGTCTCTTTTATATTACCTACATTTGTAGGTAATATGTATGTATATAATATCTACAATATATATTCAATATTTTTATTTTATTCAATATTTTATTTTATTCAATATTTAATTTTATTTTTTCAATATATATAAAATATTTTGAATCCAAACTCACATAATACAGAGTATAATATATCTGGGGAAAACACCTTGCATTTTATAGAAAGGAAATGGATTACTGAGGTTTTAGCTTATTTACTTGCATATGCTATAGTTTCTTACGTAAAGGTAGTTTTTTGTTCCTCCCAGGATTGTCAACAAAATAGTAGACAAGAGAAATTAAAATCTCAAAACTTTTATCTAGAATAGTAGGACATGACTGTTCTTTGAGGAACCCTTGCCATTATATTTAACATCCCCATTATGTTATGATCGTCAGATGGTTCATGGTTCCATTTTCAGCTACTGTTATAAAATTTACTTTGTAAGGTGCATGTTTCTACCTTGTTAGAGAACCTAGGTGATGGGACAGATCATGGTTTGGTAGACCAAGAACAGAATGTCAGTCACATCTTTGGACTTGTTATGACTTAGATAATCAGAATCCTCTCTGTTTATATCCAGGTGATACTCCCACTGTGAAATGAATAGTTTCTGCAAAACTTGTAGATAATTACCCACTTGGGACATATTCTTGTAATGTATTTTTCCCATTACACTAGTTACAATTTATTATAAGTTCTTATTAAAGTTGAAATAATAATAATAAAAAGTACATACTATCCAATTTAAAGATCTATTATAACGGAAGAAAAAATAAAGCAGGCATAACCATGAATCACTAGAATATTGTCATCATAATAGAATAAAAAACTTGCTATTAATCATCCATTCTTTTGATATAAGTACACAATTTCTTTGAGGTTCTCAAGTGAAATACTTGCAAATTTCTTTTTAGGTTTTCATCTTTATCGTAGTGGTTCTTAGCAAAGGTAATGAGGACAACAAATGGAACTTGGAGATGGTTGGACACACACCAGCATTTACATAAGGTTTGCACATTAAATCTCAGTCTGACTTGGGAAGCACCTAGCTTTACCTTCATATATTTCAAAGGTGTTGTAGCTTGTCCAAGCTCACAACTTAAAATTGCTTTCACTTACACCAGGGTAAATTAGCAGTTACACTTTTGAATTCACTGGAGTTATGCAGGTAAAATAAGACCAGTAAATAAAAAACAAACAATGCCAGAGGTAAGGTCTTCAACTTCACCTTTTCCAGTTTGTTGTTGTTGTATTTTTTTAATCAGTATAATTTCATACCAAGCATTATGATGTTGAAAGTCATGTGATATCTTTCAGAATTTATTTGTCATGCAACACTGACCTAGAATTCTCTTTTGAAACTGTGGGCTGCTTGAAGGTTATTAGAAAAAAATAAAATAAAATTCTAGATGGTAGTAGCATGTGGATGGTAAGCTGGTGAGAAAATGAAGCGCACATGAAAAAGGAATCAGTGAACAATATGTGAAGACTGTAACTGCTCTGTTGGCTGTTGCAGGGTTGGCCAATTATTTGATTTAATGTCCAGCTGGTTTATTATGCAAAAATACTGTTGATATTAAACTGTAAAGACTAACAATCCCTCAAGACACCTTCATGCCAGAATCTGTTCCTCATTCCTCACCTTTTTTCAAACAGGAGGAGTCATTATTACTGTGGCATTTAAAAGCCGTAGCTATTGCAGCATGCAGTACATTGTATCAACACACTAACCTTAACAGAAACATATTTGATGCCAGATTATTAAAATCTGGTTAATTATTTGGACACATCTGTGCTTTTGAAACTGCTCCACAAAGCATGATATATGCTATGCATAATAACTGAAAAATACACAGAGTTTCAGAACTGTTCGAGTATAAATGAAAACATAAACCTTGCAGAATGCTTCCCTTTTTGATCACTTAGAACTCACAAACATGCAGAAACACATTTTAGCATGAAAGATTGTGAAAATACCCCTTGATATAGAAGACCACTAGCATTGTGATCTTCCGTCAAAAGGTCAGTAACGCTCCAGGTTGAGACAAGGCAAAAGAAATGTAGCAGTGAAATCTGTATGTCCTAAACATTCTGCAGGTTTCCACGAAGCCGTTACAGTAAAACGATGAGCTACAGCAACCTTCAGAAAACCTGCGACTGTGACTGGGGCTAGCACTGCTCTCTGCACTCCCGTGATGCGGGAGATCGTGAGATGCACCTGATAAGCTCCTCTGTTCGACACCTGGCTGTTTCTACTATTGTAAAACAAAATTCCTGCCATGCAAAGAAAGGGACAGATACCAGTTTAAGGCAAATGTGTCGTATTGAACTGCAGTTTCTCTCGCAGTGTTTCTTTGTTCCTATCCGTGGTTAACCTTGTAACCTTGTCACTCTCTGTCATGGTGGCATTCCTCCTGCAGAGGAGGTGAGCACCCCTGTGGCTCGGCTGCTTGAGAAGGTGTGTGCTCTTCTCTGTGCATGTGGGCAAGGCTGAAGTATGTTATTACAGGATAGAAACTAACTTTGGATTGCATGTTTACTTCCCTCAGTGCTGTTTCCTGGTTGTGGGGAAAAAATATAACTGTAAAAGACTTAATTTAAGAAATAAAAAAGAACTGAAGGCTCAGGCTTTTCTTGCCTTTATCTATAATATCTATAATATATATATCTATAATAGATAATAATGCTTTTACTTTATTTATTTTCTCCAAGTCTGCATATCTATCTTTCAAATCACCTGCATATCTAACAGTTTCATATTACTGCTCAAGATACTTGTTCTTCGGGTATTGCTCTCATTCACTGTTGTGCTGGGTCCAGCTGGGATGGAGTTAATTTTCTTTATAGCAGCCTCTAGGGTGCTGTGCTTTGGATTTGTGTTTGAAACAATGTTGAAATAACATTTTGGCTATTGCTGAACAGTATTTGCACAGCCCTGAGGCTTTCTTTTTCACGCTCTGCCCCCTGCAGTGAGCAGGCTGGGGGTGGGCGAGGAGTTGGGCGAGGACACAGCTGAGGTAGCTGACCCAAACTGGCCAAAGGGATATTCACAGCATATTATGTCATGGTCAGCAGTAAAATCTTGGGAGAATAAGGAGGAAGAGGAGATGTTTGCATTTACGGAGTTTGTCTCACCAGGTAAGCATTATGTGTGCCGAGGCCCTACTTTCCAGGAAGCAGCTGAACATCTGCCTGTATGTGGGAAGCAGTGAAAAAAAACCTGTATTTTGCTCTGCTTGTGCGTGCAGAGTTTGCTTTACCTAACCTCCCAACCCAGGTATTTCCTTCCTACTCTCTCTCCCATCCTGCCATGAGCAGGTAAGTGAGCCAGCAGCTCTGTAGGTGCTTGGCTGCTGGCGGGGGTCAACCCACAAGAATTATTTATTCCACCCTCACAGTGTCATTACTCATTTATAAACAAATGCAGTTGGCTTTAAAGCATTTTTATGTATACACAGATCTTTAGTACTTATTATTTTTAATTATTTTTTTCCTCAGAAC
>VXBL01010368.1:1124524-1163646 GCA_013400195.1 Aramus guarauna
TTTTTTATCTTCGTTTTTGAACAAAAAAAAGGGGGGGGGGGGGGGGAAATATCCCTAGGTTTCTAAACCTAAAACCTCATATTAATCTGTTTCAAGGTCACTTACGTGCTACTTGAGACTCAAATCTAAACAACATCATGTATGTCCGTTGCTTTTCTAACACAGAAAATAATAGTGTATTAAAAAAAAACATAATTAAACATAAGGGACAGGTTCTCAGTTGGCAAAAATCAGTATGGCTCCATTGAAGTCAATGCAGTCACAAAACTTTAAAACATCTGTATTGCTCATCCACCTTTTTATTACTGATGCATTATTAAAAATATATATATTTTGCTATGCTGCACAATTTAAGAGACAGTGTTTTGTACATGATACAAAACTGATGACCTTAGCAGATCGCTATGATGAAGGTAGGAATTTCGAGAGTGATAGCATAAACAGTACAGTTTCAATTATTTATGATGTCTTTGTTGTTTAAAATGTTTATATGCTCTGGTATTTGTCTGTGTTACTTTGTACCCCAGCTTACAATGGTTCAGTAAAGAAAAGCTGCTCTGTTAAAAGGATTAACCACAAAATCATTAGCAAATCTTATTAATGATCTGAACATGGACACCCTGGGTTAACTAAACATATGCAGAACCTAATTGCAATTTAAGTCAGATATTAATTATGTAAGCCCCAAGTTCAAGTTTCTCAAATCTCTTTATAAACCTGTCATCTTTTTCATTCATTAGTGAAAATGCCTTCTCCTTGAAGCTGCTGTCCACTGGTCATTTATTTTAAACACTCCTCATATGTTTAACAGACCTTTGATTTTCAGCACAGTTAAGGACATTGCTGTAATTGGTTAAGTGTATTCAGTGCTTTCGGGGGAGAACTAACTACTGTACCCATGACAAGTCTTCAGAAGATAACCTTTTGAACATTACAAGTAAGAGACAAATTGTAACACAAGATGGAAGGCACTCTCCCTGACCGTGTAACTAATTAACATAATCACATTATTTGTACAGAAAGAATATAGGCAAGCATTTAACACTGCAGAAATTACTGCATGTTGAAAAATTGACCAAACCAAATCCTTTTCCTTGCAGATTCTTGAAGCTGGATGCAAAGTCCAGTCACAGTATAATTTTTTTCTCTTAAAAAAAAAAAAAAAAAAAAAAAAAAAAAAAAAAAAAAAAAATAAAAAAAATAAACTAAAAAAAAAAAAGAAAAAGTTACACAGCTAGACTGTAAAACAGAAGCATAAATGCCATTATTCTGGGTTTTCAGCATAGGCAGATAAAGAGAAAATGGACACATTATAAATATATGCACTATTTTAAAATATCCTGCTAATTCTAGAAGATTATTTTCTACAAGCAAGTATTTAATGATACAGAAAGGACCAATGAACATTTTTAGAAATACCTAGGCATTTGACTCCTCCAAAAATCAGATGTTTACTTATATTTAAAGGCCTTTAGAATGTGATTCTGAGTTCAGTTTTTAAAGCTGAGTAGGGTAAATTGAACCAAGGTTTGCAGGAAGTATTAATCACCAGGTCACTGAAATTCAGGTTTCCTCTAAGTCATCTAAAACTGGACTCTCAAGACCAACAATGTCCAAAATTGCTTTCAAAAGTTCTTTGAAATATATTGATCTTTGAACACACTCTGAAAGATATTAAATACTAAATTGAAAGCTGGAACTAAAATTTATGGCGATATATCCACACTAACAATACCTCCTCAGGCTCCAATTTCTCTTTATATCTTTGCCATGTTGTTCTATTGTTCCAGAGACACAGTTAGAAGCAATAGTAGTGATATCTATTGCCAAGTAGTTCTGTTAGGAAAGAAATAGTCCATCACTATCATAGTGTATATCTTTTAGTGTGCAAATAGTTGAACAGTTGAACAACTTCATTGTCCATTTCAACCGTTACCTGCAATATAAGATTAAATTGAGAATTTTAAAAAAATCAACTTAAATTAAAAATAAATAAATAAATAATGTTCTTTATTTATGTTCCTCTTTCCTCCATATAATGGGTGCATTGAATCAGCTGCAGTCTCAGACTGTCCTTGCTGAACATCCTTTGTTTTACAAGTTTTCAACTCATCAGTAGCAAAAGTATTTTCTAAGATTAATGTGGAAAAAGCTCCTTCAATATTAAACAATATCATTGTAATTTGATGAAAAATTCTTGCAAATCTTTTTCTACTGATTTTAATCTACAGTCTTTTTTGTTTGAGTTGGTTTTGGGAGAGGATGTTTGAGGGTTTTTTGTGACCAGACAATTGGTTTTAGAAATTTACTGGAATTTATAATTGTCAGACAAAACAGATTTTTTTAGAGCAAGACAAAAATGCATCTGTGTACAAATCTTCCAAACCAATTTTTCAGTCCTTGTTACTGAAAAAAAAAGGTTATTTGCATGATTTCATAGGTCTTGTAGGATGTGTTTCTTGGTATCTAGTTGCAGCCATTTAAAACTTTGTGTCCAATCTGATTTGCTCTATTGTAAATGGGTATAGACCTATACATATCATCCCAAGCTAAGATAAATGTCTCAGTACAGGGGATGAAATAGCCTTCCAGAATTTACACTGACTATAGGAGAAACTTGCATGAAGATTTCAGGCAGAAAACCTAACTCTTGGAAAGGTAAGGTATGTCTAAGGAATTTCAGCTTGCTGCTGTTTCCTGCCTGGATGCCTTAACTTCTAGGAGTAATTTTAATTCCCTTCTTTGGTCTGTAAATATTTACATTAATTAACTACTCCCAGGGGAGTGGAAAACAAGGAAAGCTATCAACAACATAAAAAGCAAGCAATGTATAAATACCCAAGTTGTTTGTCCGTAATTTTCATATTTTGGAAAGTGGCCTTTTTTCAGGCTGTTCTCTTTAGGGTTACCTGCTGTAGAAGGACAAAAGCCAACAGGGGCCCTTGTGATCAACATTTCTCGACCAAGCAGGTCCAACTGGATTAATGATCCATCTCTTTTCTGCCATTGCAGAGAAAAAAAGGAAGTAGGATCCAAGACAGAATCCTACTGAATTATGCATCTTACCGCCTAAGATTTCTCAGCTTCTGGAACAAATGCACAAATATTACACGTTGTAGGGAGAAGGAAATAACAGTTCATCACTTCATTTTTATTTTCCTAATACTCCACTGAAACCCTAATCTTTCCATTTCTACTCAAAAAAACTGATCGTATTTCATCTCATATCATATTTGGATCTCTAATAGGGAGAGGTTGTGGAACAGTATCCCATACAGAAATATGATAACTCTCAGGTACAACTACAATAATAACTCCCTGGAACTTCACAAAGACTTCTTATTTCCTTCTATACCAGCTCAGTAAGTACCAAAGATTATCTCCACATTGCTTGAATTACTCTTGCTGTGATTTAAATTCAGAGTTTCTTGGCACCAAAAGTTATGTGAAGACAAAATTTTAACTTTTCAGGCAGCAAGGAAAAAAATCTGTTGGAAGCACTTCATTAATCTATAAAATCTTTCATAGAGCTGTTTACTCATTGATGCCATAACAATTCTTTCTCATCATCAAAACAGTGCCAGAGTCATGAGAAAGTCTAGATTACAAGGGACCTCTGCACATCCTCTAGTTCCCAACCTCTTACAAAAGCAGGGCCAAGGTTATCTAGGGCCCTGTCAAGCTGAGACTTGAACTTCTCCAGTGAGGGAGATTCCACTTCTTCTTTGGGTAACCTTATTCAGTGCTTAACTGTTCTCACGATGAGGAATTTTCTTCTTGTATTTAGGCAGAACTTCCCCTGAAGCAACTCATGCCTGTCACCTCTTGTCTTGTCACTGTGCAGCCTAGTAAGAAGACTACCTCTGTAAGTTCTCTTTTAGCTACTCGAAGACTGTGATTAGGAGTTCCCCTCTGAGTCTTCTTTTCTCTAGGCTGAACAAACCAAATTTCTTCAACCTTTCTTCATGTGCCAAGTCATTCAACCATCTAATCATATTGGCAGCTCTTTGCTGGAACCTCTCCAATTGTTCAATGTCTTGAACTGGGGAATCAAAACAGTCAATCAAGCATAACAATCATCTTAAAGAGGATTCATGATGCATACTGTCAATTTACTGTGTCTTCAACAACTAAGAAAGATGGCCCTGGGTAATTACTGAGGAATTTGAAACTTTGACTTTCCCCAAAATATCATAAACTTTCAACTCTGTTGGTATAAGTGATTTTGGTTTAGGTTTGTTTTGTTTATTGGTTTGTTAATTTTAAATGAAAAGAGAAACAAAGTCTAAGTTTAATTCTGATAATTTTACTCCTCAAAATAGGGCTAAGGTGGTATCAGAGGGGTTACTATTCCAGGATCAAATGGATATTTTCAGATGTCTACTCTATGTTATGTTTAAAAGGTCTTGGAGATCAGGGGACATCCCTGAAAACTGAAGAACAGCAACTGTTGTACCTGTCTTCAGGAAATGCTGAAAGGTAAGCCTGGGTAACTCATGTCAGTCAGCCTCCACTTTCGTCCCTGGGAAATGTTTTCCTGGAGCTCATTTCTGGCACGTGAAGGAGAAGAAGGTGATTGGTTACAGTAAGCCCAGGACAAATCATGCTTGACCAACCTGATTGCTTTCTACAATAAAATGATTGCATTTGTGCATGAAGGGAGTGCAGTAATTGCCATTTACCTTGATTTTAACAAGGCACTCAACACGGTCTTCCACTACATTCCTACATCCAAATTAGGCTGTTATGGCCTGGATGGATAGACAGCTAGTTTGGCAAAATACTGACTGTATGACCAGGTTCAGGTAGTAGGGGTTGATGGGTCACCTGGATGCCAGAGACAAATTAAGTACTGCAGGAATCTATCCTGTGACTGGTTCTATTTAACAACCTTACCAGGTGGACAAGGTGACAGAGTTCTTGCTCACTGCATTTGCAGATGACACCAAATTGAGGGTATCCTCAAAGAGTAGCTATCCAAAGGGATATAGGCTAGAGGAATGAGCGAACCCTATGAAATTCAGCTAGGACCTGGGAAGGTCCTGCACCTGGAAAGAAAGACCTTTCAGGAACAATACAGTTGAAGGCCTGGGGAATAGTTCTGCTGAAGTGAATCTGAGAGTGTTGGTGGGTGGCAAGCTGGGCAGTGTTCTCTGGCAGAAGCACTAACAGGATCACAGGAAGGAGGCTGATGGGAGTAACTGTTCTCCTCAACATTTTTTAGTTCACATTTGGAGTCCTGCACCCAGTTCTGGACATCTCGAAACATGAAAGGCATAGATAAATTGTTCAGCAGAGGTCCTGCAGTCTAGTAAAGGTCTGGAGCACTTGTCCTGTGAGAAGAGGCTGAAGTAGCTGGACTTGTTCAGATTGGAGAAAAGACGGCATTGGAAGAATCTTAGTACAGTTCCCTCATACCTATGGGGAGGTTATCAGGAAGACAGAGCCAGGCTTTTCACAGTGGTACATGGTGAGAGGATGAGAGAGTCCAATTAAAAAAAAGAATAAATATTTTCTTCATGAGGATAGTATACACTGGAACAGGCTGCCCAGAGATGTTGTACAGTTCTCATCCTTAGTGGTTTTCAAAGATATAGCTGGATCAACTCCTAAGCAGGCTGGTCAGACCTCACAGCAGAACCCGTTTTGAGTAGGAGCTTTGACTTAGAGACCTATTGAGGTCCTTTCCAAACTGAATTATCCTATGATACTATGATCTTTGTTCCTTTATTTTCAAGTAGAATTTTTCCAGAGACGTCTAGTCATACCTTCAATGTCTTTTATCTATAGACAAGTACTTAGTACAATGTAATAATTAGTTCATTTTGAAGTTCTTTTCAGCAAGCTAAATGCTTATCAATATCAATGTGCAGAATTGACAATCTTCTATACAGTTTAAGTGTATTTTGGTTGCACAATTTCTGGTGTTTTCTGAGATGTCTTTACTGGACTTGGATGATATATGCTTTTATTAGTCTTTTAATTTAATTGTAATTGCTACATTGTAATATATGTTTGCTAACTATTTTTATAGATCTAGGCCATTTTGACACCTTAGTATAGAAGTTGGTGCTGGGTTGTCCACTACATTCTTTGATCTATCTCAGTGTGATTATTTCTAATTTATAATCCCTTATTTTGCACTTACTCAAATTACTTTGAGTTTACCTTTGTGCTTCTTTATATATATACAGTGTTAGTTTTAAAAGGGTCAGTTTATCATGTCAGGAATTTCCTCACGTAAGTGCTCCCTATCATACACAAATCATATTAGTGAACTGATGAAAATTCTACAACACTGATGAAAATTTTAAATAGCATTTCAATATAACATTTATTCCAGAAGAGTTCTATTAAGAATATTCCCATTAATTTACAGGATTTCTTTATTGATGATTATGTTCAAGATCAGAAAAATTACTGATTTTCTTTCTTTCTGTATTTTATTTATATTGTATGCATCTACTAATTTATTTCAAATTAGTATGACACTCAATTTCCTGTCAAATCCTTAATACATATCCTACTGCATTGAATTTATGCCCTACTGTTATCAAACAAACTTATAATTTCACTGAAGAATGAAATATTACTAGTTTGTTTTTCTCTCCTCCTGTAGACTGGGATTAAAATTATTCCTGCTCTTAACTCTTTAATTAATTGAAATTTTTTTGAGCTTCCCTGTGGAAATGGAAATGATGAAAAGGTAACTGCTCTGTCATTTGTATATTCATAGCATAAAGTTGACATTTGTTCAGTCTTTAATGTTTATGTTATATACGTGGAAAAAAGTGGATCAGATCACATCTAATACTTTTAGGTGGAGTTTTTTCATGCAGATTTTTGCAAATTTTAAAATTTCAGTTATGGCTTTTTTCACATCACAGAGGACCTGAAAGTACTTTGTCACACACACACACATATATATATATATTGCAAAATATATAAATGATACTTTGATACTTGTGATTCTTTTCTGGTTCTTGTTCTTTTCCTATCAATGTCAACAGCTTTATCACCTACAGTAAATGGATTTCCTGTTAAGACTTCCTGTTTTTCTGGTAAGAATCCTGCCTCTGAGCTACTGAGATGCAGCTTAATTAGGTCATTCCAGTCTTTTTTTTTAGGATGAAGACATCAGTTAGAAAAATATTCTGAAAATGTCTTGTTTTCTCAAGGCTGCCTGAGAGACCGCTAATTGCAAATATAGGCTGAAAGTGCAAAGCATTTTAAAGGTGCTATTAGTAAAGTTGTTAAAAGCCTGACTAAAGAATCTCTGCTTCTGGAGATAAGCAGGATCTTCATGCAATAGTTAAGTAATAGTTTTCCAGGAGTGAGTATTCTCAGCATAGATGCTAGGGAAAGGGGAGGGCAAAGGGGAGGGGGAAGGGAAGACTGAGAGGGGACCTGATCAATACTTATAAATATCTAAAGGGTGGGTGTCAAGAGGATGGGGCCAGAGTCTTCTCAGTGGTGCCCAGTGACAGGACAAGGGGCAACGGGCACAAACTGGAACACAGGAAGTTCCACCTGAACATGAGGAAAAACTTGTTCACTTTGAGGGTGACCGAGCACTGGAACAGGCTGCCCAGAGAGGCTGTGGAGTCTCCTTCTCTGGAGACATTCAAAACCCGCCTGGACATGATCCTGTGCAACCTGCTCTAGGTGATCCTGCTTTAGCAGGGGGTTTGGACTAGACGATCTCCAGAGGTCCCTTCCAACCCCTACCAATCTGTGAATCTGTGACACACCCAGTGATAACAGCTTTTCAGTTCTATAAGGTGCTGAACACCTGTCACAGCATAAAGCTTGTCATTCCAGATGAAATAGAAGTTATGACCTTAAATAATTCTTTATATTTGAAGGCTAGAAATACTTCTAGGCAGTTGCATTTTAAATTAATCTAAAGCAGGTCACTGTTCTAAAGCAACTACATAATCCCATCATACAACATTCATAGAGTTTGTAACTTTTATTGGGATGAAATTTTCATAGCCTGTTATCTGAATAGAGGGGGTTTTTTTGTATAAAAGAAGTGATATAGTTTTGATTCCATGTAAGATGTAAATAAAATATAAGACATAAATATGACACTTTTTACATGCCTTGATAAGAGATGAAGTGCAATGACCATTGTGGCCCAAATTCTGCTCACATCTTGAAGGTATTTCCTAATAGTGGAATACACATTTTATATGTTCACAGAGCTATTAATATCTGCATATAAAAAAAGTTTACTAACATCAAATAATGCTTAAAATAATTTAAAAACAATTATTACAATATTTCTATATCCTGTTACTATTTAAGCAGGGTATGCAGGCCTGCAAGTGGCAGAAATGTCAGTGTACCTAATCTTGTGCCTTTGTAATGCTCAAGTCAATAACATACCGGTATCAAAACGAAATAAGAGTTACTATTTAGAACCATCTCGTATCTGTATTATGTGATACTTTCTTCAGGTCTCACAATTAATATGTGCTTAAGTATGCAAACAGCACAGCCTTAAGAAATACTTGCTGAATAAAGTTATAGACTTTCTCACAACCTAATGATAGTGTTCACGTATCTACAAGGTAAGAAGGAATTTCTGGTGGTTTTAACATAGACTTAGAACACTTAGTTTGTGTAAAAAAAGAGTGACCTGACTTCAGATGTAAAAGAAAGAATGGTCTCACCTCTTATAGGTGATGCCTGGGTTTAGTCTTTCGGTCTCCTATTGATTTTTCTCTGTAAATATACTGTACTGTGTGTAGCTGGGATGAAATTATGAAGCTAACTTTCTTCATAGTAGCCTGCATGGTCCCACGCTTTACATTTGTGATGGAAACAATGCTGGTAACATCCTGAGTTTTGGGCTACTGCTGAACAGTGCTTGCACAGCATCAGGACTTCCTCTGTCTCTCCCTACCCACCCAAAGTGAGTAGGCTGGGGGGTTAGCAAGAGATTGGGAGGGGACACAGCCAGCATAGCTGACCTGAACTGACCAAGGAGATATTCTATACCACATGACATTGTGTTCAGCAACAAAAGCTAGGAGAAAGGAGGAAGACGGGGAGGCATTTGGGGTTACTTGTTTTTCCAAGTAACTGTTACATGTGCTGAGGCCCCTCTTTACTTGAAATGGCTAAGCATCTGCCTGACACGTGACAGAATGGCTTGGTGCCATTTCTTCAAGACTTTCTGGAAATGTCCACTTCTTAGGAAAAATTCAACATACTTCTGGATTTTTCTTTCTATAAATTTGTGACAACTACTGGATTTTCTCTTTGTCTTTTCAGAACATGTAAAAAACCATATGAGGAGACATGAACAGTGTCTTTGAAAATGGGTATTAGTTTTAATGCAAAAGAACCCAGATACAGGAAAAAATAAAGACAACTAACATTTGAGATGAAATGGTGACACCCAAGGATGGAGATTGCATTCTGATCAGAAATTAGACCTGATCCTGCTGTGGGTTTACTAAGCCAGTTGAATGAATAAGCCAATTGCCCAGGAAATGCACAATGGGCTTGATGCATACAGAGCACATTAGATCCATTGAAAATATTCTGCCAAGATGGTCTGCGCTTTTGGGATACAGATGCAAATGAGAAAAAAAATCTTTTTGGGAAACAGTGATTGAATAAATTGTTTCTCATCTTAATATTTTTCAGAAGATAAAAAAAGTGCCAAATAAGAAGACAAAGAAGTGCCTGCAAATGTTGGTACTCATCTGAAGCTATGAAAAGGTCAGACACCTAGTCTCAGTTGACCACTTACTGTTATCCTGATCTCCCGATCAGGAAAGGTAGACACTTTCAGAGGGTGATTCATCTTAAGCATTTTAGATATCTTTTACCCTGATGTCTGTAAAATTTTATACGTTATATCCCATTCTACATACTGTATTCCAAACTGGATAAAGCCCTGAGCAGCCTTGTCTGACCTCGTATCTGACCCTGCTTTGACCATGAGGTTGCATTCAGGTGACATTCTGAGGTCAATTTCATTAATTATTTTGATCCTATCATCCTAAATCTGTCATCAAAACATTTTGCATTGGACACTTATTCTTTCTAGTCATGCAAAAAGACACATTCTACACGCTTAATACTTGAAGGCTAGAAAACATAATTTTCTCCCATATTTTAGAGTATTACAAGTTTTCTTGCAGTGTAGGTAATTGCAATTGCCAGTGTAGCCCCATCAAAGTTCATAGGCTTTACACTGACCTGACAGCTCAGGTCTCAGGACTTCTTTTGGCTTGTCTTGGCCTTAGCTGATTTTAACTGGTTTTAACTGTCAGGTAGCTGCTGCAAAAAAAAATGGTTTGGTTTCGGTTTAGCTTATAGGAAAACCAAGTAACTGTTCTGTGTGGATTGAACTGTCTGTGATCTCAACATATAATGTGCTCTAGAATAGTGTAGGTGTGATCTTATGATAAAATGTGCTGTGGAAGAGTGCAAATACCAGATAGAAATCTCAAACTGTAAGCACAAATCACCGTGATAAGTCACTGGTCATTAACAGAATGTGCAACCTTGAGCATCACGTAAAACCAGTTCTAGAGATAATGAAGAACAAAAAAAAGTCCGAGTAACTAGGAGACCAGTGACAAGAAGGAACACAGAAGAAGTAGTCTTAAGAAAAAATAAATGAAAAATAAACTAATTCCAAGACATCACCCCCCTTTTTATCAAATAAATTGGGATAGTTTTGAATTGCCATAGAACCCTTTATCTCCAATCTGTTTGATGAAGATGGAGAGAAATATTTGAAAAGGTAAGGAAAACACCAGAGAAAAACACCAGTGGCAAATGTATGTGTAAAAATTTTATTTATGAGGTTTTTCTATATGAATTAGGGCTATGAGTACTAGCATTGTTGTAACTGAAAAAGTACTGTGTTTCAATTAGGTTTTAAGAGCTAAATTAAACAGTAAATTCTTCAGTCCATGTACACAACGTATTCCCTTTTGCCCATAGCAAGATTTTGAGTGTAACATCAGTTGCCTGATTCTAAATGAGAAAATTATTTTGACTTTCACTGGAGAACCTTATTTTCTCTTTCCCTGATCCTTCCAGAAAAATATTTTTGTGGCTTATCCTCAGACAACCCAAGAAATATATCTTTTCATACTGAAAAAAAAATGTTCAAAATTGTGCTGAGTAGATTTCCCCTGCCCATTTGTCCCTGTCTTCACCAAACAGCTTTCTGATATTCAATCTAACAATTTAAATACTTCAGGACTTAGTTTTGGATGTGGGAGACCCAGTACCATCTTTTCTGGTAAGCACCATCCTGCCTGTACAACAGGCAGTTTTCCCACAAAGAAGTGGTATCATTCCCACCTGTCAGTTAGATACAGCTGCAACCACAGCTCGTCCTGAGAAATTAGCAGAGGCAGCATTTTATGTTAATACCTCATTTTGAGCCATTTAATTTGAAGCTTTAGGTGCCATGAATTAATCTTCAGTCTTTTGTATCACAATTATTTTGTACTGTCTCTCATCCATTTATTGATGCCAACAGTCACTGCTCACTGAATGATGATAGAAACGCCGGCACATTGATAACCTGAAAATAGAGCTAAATACTATCAAGATCCATATACTTTTCCAAAGAAGCAGATGCTAGCAATGTCCTAAAATGGATAACAGGAAGGAAAGCACAGTTTCTCGTGGCTTTTCTGAGGACACTGAGGTTCTGAGAGGACTAAACTAACCTGGGTCCCTGTCTGTAGGATAGTGGAGCGATTAGTGGAAGTTAGACCAAGGCTAGATTATGAAAATTTTGTTTGGGAAAATGCATCAGGCCACGTATCTTGGTGGTATGAATTGAGGCAAATCAATTGATGTGAGGGTGGTTCTATTTGTTTGTTCCTTTGTAGATTTGGGGTTTTTTTGGGGTTTTTGTTTGGTTGGTTGGTTGGTTTTTTTGTTTTGTTTTGTTTTTGTTTTTGTTTTTCTGGTACAAAAATAAAATTAGAAAGCCATATAACACCTTAAGCCCAGATTCAGTTAATTTATGTTTCAAGTTTGAGCTGTCACAGACTTTTGGTCAATAAGAAACACTAGAGAGAAGGATTAGATAAATTAGGTGGTAATTCTGAATCTGAGCTTAAATGTTCTATCACTTTTTAAAAGGAAGCCCGATGTATCAGAGATAATGATAATTTTTTCTATACTTCTGAATAAGTATAAATATAATTAAGCTACAGTGCTTGTAACTCTGTAGGAGGAGCTGTAGCTGTGTCTGTCAGCTTCAATTAGCACACTTTTGTTTTCACACTGCTAAAGGAAAAGATTCTCTTCAGCAGTCAAGAAAGCTTTAGGAATAGAAGAAATGAAACTTCAAAAGCTGACCATTGCAGCGTGTAATATAAAAAAAAAAAAAAAAGAAAAGAAAAAGAAATTAGTCAAGAAAAGTGAACAAAGTCATCAGCTGTCTTTCAGGCAATAAAGCAGGATCAGAATGTTTCCATCTGCTGTGTCTGGAGGGTGAATCAGTTAATCATTTTGTAACTTGGACTTTTAGATTACTTTAAGACATAGAGATAAAATTGGGCACAGCACTCCCTCCTTGTCTTTCAGGAATTTAAGTTTTAATGGTTTAATTGTGTAATGTATTATTTTGTGATGTAGTATTCTGCTTACAGAATAGTATAGACATTTTATTCTGTGACCAAACCAAAGAAGGTTTAATATTTTTCCCAGATTTGTCCGTGGAAAACTGAGAGTAAAAACTATACAACAAAAAAGCTAAAATAAACATTTTATTTTCTACCTTTGCTTCCAAACTCTTTGAATATAATGGCTACAACATAGACTCAAGGAACAAGTAACCTAAGAAATACCTCAACATATCACCTCTCTGATCTCCTTACCTCCACCTTTTTTACTGACACTCATGCTTTTTTTTTTAATTGATCTTGAAATGTTGCATCTGTCTTGAACTTGGCATAATGCCTCTATTGATGTCTTACCCATGATGAATAGAACAGAAAGATCATTTTACTTGTCTTTAGGCCATGTATAAATAAACAGCAACCTTTTGTTGACTCATTTCCAACAGATCTTCAACAATATTTAGGTTCCTTTTCTACAGAGCACCTACCTAGATAGCTATTTAATCTGTATGTAGACTGTTAGTTACTCTGACTTAGAATCGTAGAATCACAGAATGGATTGTGTTGGAAGGAACCTTAAAGATCGTTTACTTCTAACCCCTCTGCCATGGGCAGGGAAACCTTCTACTAGATCAGTTTGCTCAAAGACTCATCCAACCTGGCAACTTAAATGTATTATCTTGGACTCACTCATTTTAATTAGTACAGTATAACAGTTTTAAGAATATATCTTCCATTTATGAAGATAATTTTAAATTCTAATGTGTTTGGTTTTCCTCCCAGACAATTATCATCTGCAAACTTAATAATCTTACTATTTCATCATTTAGATACTGAATGAAACTGTGTCTCCCTTGTACACTTGTTCTCCCAGCACAGACCCTTGCATAACCCCAGCTAATTAATTCTTTGATTAAGAACTATTTAAAACCACTCTCCAAGTATGGATTTTTACATAGTTCTGTACATATTTTATGATATTTTAATTGAGATTATGCAACATTTCTTTGCTGGAGCTTCTGATCTGAAGGTTTAACCTTTAAAACTATACTGGACCAAAGTTCAATGCATTGTTTAATCAATATTTCCAATTTAAGACATTAGGGTGCTTGAGTCTCTCCATGAATTATGTAAAGACTCTAGACAGTAGCACCTACTTTGTACACATCTAATTCCTCTATTGAAATTAATAAGCAGAAGGGTATATTTGTAAATCTGAGACATGAGGAAGCTGTGCAAACTTTAGCTGTAAATCCTTTTTTTTTTGGTGTATACGGGAATTTAAAAAAAAAAAAAATAAATATATTCCATTTCCATGTACAAAACTGTTGGTTATTCTAAGGCAATGTGCTTTATTACTCTTGTTTTCACAGTTGCATTTCTGATGATCTTCTGAAATCCATCATTTTTAGTGAAATATCATTTTTAGAACATGGATCTGAAACTCAGAACTTCTTTTTTCCAGAGTAAGAATAGACAAATCTCAAGTTTCAATCAAAGCTGATCTCCTTTCAGAAGACAACTGCTGAACTATAGAATTGCTGTCATGAAATTAATCAGGACTTTTCTATTTAGCTCAGTGACAATTTAAGTAGCTCAAATGAAGTGGAACTATTACATATAATATATATATATTTATATATATATATATACACACACACTATTGGTTACTGCTAAAGATAACCTATGAGGATCTAATCTGTTTCTTGTTCTTGTGGAGACTGTCGAAACTTAAATAGACATCTCTATTTTTCTGACAAATTTGGGAGAAATTGGCCAATGAGTTCACAAAATATTAGCAAGGAGATGAAGATATGAATTACATGATGTAGAAGTCCTATTCCCACAATGCCTCCCATCAGACAAAGCTCTCCAGATGTGATCTCATAAAGATTATTTCTCGTAAAGATTATTTCTGAGCACTGAAAGAACAGCTAGCTAGCTAGCTAGTTTGACCTCAGAGAGTGCAGAAACAATGGTTAAAGGGGTTTTTGGTTGGGGTTTTTTTGTGTGTGTGTGTGATTTTTTTTGTTTGTTTGTTTGGTTGGTTGTGGTTTTGGTTTTTTTTTTTTAGGAAAAGTAAAAGAAAATACAATTTGAACCATAGCTTACTGGAATATATCAATAGACTCCCCCAGAATTTCACCATGCTTTGAAAGTTTAAGCTACATTTGAAAATGAAAAATATTGTGAAACTACTAGTCAAAAGTGAATGATACCCAGGACTCCTTTAAAAAATATTTGGGAAATGGTATCATCTTCTTTCTTGTACCATTTCATACTGAATAGCATCATAGCACTGTATAGAGTTAGTCCTGTTTGAAAGAGAATGAGATTCAGTAAGTGAACACAACTGGAAAATGGACTAAAAATTACTAAAGATTGTGTGGTGCATATAGAAACACCATAGGTTAGGATCAACATCTATAGAATGGTCAGTGAGGGGGGGAGGAGGAAAGACTTGCAATTAAGAGCATTTGTTTAACACTATTATCAGATTTCACTAAAATACTTTGAGCAAACTTGTATCCTGGTTGAAAATATAGGTGAACTACTCATACTGAGTATGTCTTTTTGTCCCTCATCTTTCTCTAGCCTGCATCTTTCTTGGAACTCTCACCTTTACCTTTTAACGTACACAAATTGCCTCACTTGCTTTCCAAGATTCACATTTTACAAATCCTTCCTCCCAAAAGGCTTTTTCTTGAGAAGTAGATTCTGGTAGTCCTTTCTTGAGATGTTATAAACTTGGTCGATGAAACTCAAGCTTTCATATCCTTTGCCCCCTTTAAGAAGGAACTCCTAAGGATGCACACAGGCAAGTCAGGTTTCCAACTGAAGCCTAAGCAAACATTTCCTTATTCATGACTGGCCAGAGCCAGGACAGGAAAGTTCAACAAAAATATCACAGAAAGTTTAGAAGTGGACATACAGGAAAGAAAAAAACCATATGATTTTGTGGATTTCAATTATTATTTTCATAAACAGCAAAAGAGGAGGGATGCTTTCTAGCTTATATGAAAAACAAGGTACTAATTTATAAATCCAGAGAGTGAAAGTTATAATTCCACATTTTGCAACCATCTTTCACTATCAGTTGATTCTCACTTCTTAAAATAGGTCTTATCCCATATGGATGGAGCTATGAGAAATGGGGGAAAAAAGGAAAGAAAAAACCCCCAAAAAACCAAAAAAACACAACATTGTAGGAAAGACTTTTCTATTGAAGGCTTATGGTGTGTTTTCTTTGTGAAACTCTCCAGTATGAAAAAAAAAGAATCAGATATCTTGACATCATTGTTTTCAGCTCTTTCTGGGAATTCCCTTGGAACAAACCTTTAATTCCCCTGAAATTAAAACCTCTCAGAGTCTTTCAAGAAGTCTAAAGAAATGAAGTTCTGTATCCTTCAATTTCAGGAAGAAACATAGAGCATCATGCCATCTAATAGAGCTGCTGTTAAGATGAAGGTAGAAGAGCTGCTTAGAAGAACATTCCTCTTTGGGAAAAAAAAAAAAAAAAAAAAAAAAAAAAAAAGGGCCTTCAAAACTTNAAAAAAAAAAAAGTGCCTTAAACTACTTTCCCTCCTCTAATCTCAGTAGTCTGTCCAACACAGAGTTTCGGCTATGTATGCAAACCTCCATGTCTTCCACTGGTTTTCTTCTATAAGAGAAGAATAGTACTGCCACCTGCCCATCCAGCTGCTTTTTGGGGAAAGGGATAGGAGAAAATAAGATGAAGAAACCCCTTGTAGCCTGAGATGAAGACAAGGAGATCACTTACCAATGAGCATGGCTCTTTCATTCCCAGTGCCTCTCTCTTCTCCCTCTGAGTAGCACGGGGGGGGGAGGGCAATGGGGGGGTTCATGGTCAATCCATAACAGCTGGGATTCAGGTTACATACTGCGATCACCATTGTCTCAGCACACAAAATTTTGGCAATGGAAATAAACGACCTTTCTGAAGAGGCATCACACAGAACATGAATACTTTTTATAATGATGCAATTGTGTTGCAACACACATTCAAATATTAGATTTAATTATAACACTGAAGTAGCAAGCCTGTGAGAAATGTTTAAAATTATTGATATATGTCCATATTATAAAATAACAATTATATTTAAATTACTAGCTGGTGAAAAAGCACTATTTAATATGTAGTTTAATAATCTTCATTAATAGTTGCTGAAGCATTCTATAAATACTACAAATAATAACCTTCCTCACTTAAATTATTTGGGGAGTGATGAAATTTCAAAAATATATTTGTGTTTCCATATATTGCAGACAATGCATTCCATATAAATAAGAAGGGTTTCTGTATGTCATTATCTTTAGAATGCTGTCATAGATACATTTGTTGTGAATCTCTGGCTGCCTTGCCATCTTTTGTCCTATTTAAGATACTTCCTAAATAGGATTCCTCCTTACTTCTTGTTGTGCAAATAAACAGAATTCAAGTTTAGATGATCCAACGTACAGTGCATAGGATAAGTAACTGGTTTTAATGGAGCTGGAGTTTACGGTGTTTGTGAACAACATGTGAATATAAAAGTTGAAGATCCTTTTACCAGCTTCAGTCTTCAAGCTTACCTACATCCATATGGAACATATATGACTTTTTCATCCCAGCAGAAGTAAAATATGCACCCTTAATTATCTTGGAGGAAAAAAACCTGCCTTTCTTCTGAAGCTGTAAGTTACCACATACCCCTTAAGATATGATCGAGGAGAGAAGCCTTTGACTTTTTTCCGTATTTGCCAAGTCCCAGGCCTCAAAGGAACGTAAGCTTTCAGGTCCATTTAATTTCCTAATTACTATTAGATAATTAAATCACCCTTACTGTTCAGGAGTGGCTCTCAGTAGGAATTACACAGCATTTTAGAAACTCAGTCTGTCCTTTCTTTTGAGAATCAGGGATACTCTATTCTATATGTTCATGTTTTTATAAAGAAAAGTTCTATTTTGGAAATGTTACTAATACTGTATGCAGCCCAGGAAACTAAGCTCAGTGTCCAGTGTATGGTGAACTGCTAAACTTGCATAATGTTCATGTACGTACAAAGTGCATTTGAGGAGGGTTGGTATCATAATATGTACTAGTGATTATATGAAACTAACATGTATTTGTTAACTTTTCTCACTACTTAAATCACCAGTTTGTTCAGAGCAATTTACTGAATTATCTTTCAATCTCATCTCGAGAAATTTTAATTGTTAACATCATGAATTAGAATCAGGTCTGCCACTACAGATACCTTATTAATTTCTAATGACATTACATTTCAATTATTTTCTGTTTTGAGCAATGAGAAGGTGTTAAATAACTCACAAATCCAAATATGTACCAATCAGAAAAACCTACTCCAGATAGAATAAGAGCAATAATTGTGTGGTAAATAGAGAAATGAAGATGATGGAGGAAAGATGGAGGGAAGTAAAGTCATCAAAGAAGATATTCCTCCTCTCAGGGACCTTAATAGACCTGAAGTAGCAGATATAAATCAATCAGCTGCAGTTCCCACCACTCCCACTCATCTTTCCCATCCTACTGACAACCATAGTCGCCCCCAAGGCAGGTACGTCTGATCCACTCACAAATCATCTCCAGCCTCACCTCGGTTTCCAGTCTGTCGTACAGAAGTTAAACAAAACTGGAGTCAGTTTTAACATAAGGTAGATGAAGGTTGTGGTGCTTCTACTTATTCACAAGCAAATCAGAGATCCTTGCCTCTGGGAAGGCAACACTGGTCAGGAGGGCATGAAGGAGTGTTAAGGGCAGCAAGTTTCAGCCGTTCGATTTTAATCCAGTGCTGCATGTCTGTCAGAGGTCTCAATTAGTCTAACCACATTCTTCATGTAGTTTTAAGAGTCCTGCAGCCTTAAGTAACAAAAAAATGCCTATTTCTGCATGGTTCTTGTAAAAGTATTTATAAAAATAATTTTGTCTTCTATTATATTAAACAGGAGATTGTGAGAACAGGTGTGTGTTCTCTCTCTCTCTCTCACACACACACACACACTCTCTCTCTCTCTCTCTGCATTTTTTTCTCCAGTCCTTTCACTGTGATAGATACAAAAATATTTTCCTAAGATTTCAGTAGCCTATAGTGTGAAGGAAAAATATATGTTAAGAAACTATCTACAATATTTTATGTAGAAAAACAGATGATGTAAATAGATTTCAACTCAACCCAACAAATAGGTTTTGCTTGAGAAGTTTGGTTAATTATATTTTCAAAGCATCAGTGTTCCAGAATGTAATAAAGACCTAGCTTGTGGTTTCCTTTTCTTTTTGTCCCAAAAGAATGATGTGATTACGTTGCACCAGGTTATTAAGCAGTTGAAAATAGCCTACAATGTTGTATTGGACATAAAAGGCAGGGTTTCGGTAGCAAGGGCTGGAGAGTGTTCTGGAGGAAGACATGAGCCACCTTGCGTCGTGCCTGATGCTGGAGCAGGGCTTCCCCGAGGGACTGCAGCCCTTGGGCAACCCAGACCACAGCAGGGTTTCCCTGGAGGGACTGCAGCCCAGGGGGGACCCACATTGGAGCAGAGGAGCAGTAAGAAGTAAGGAGCAACACAGGAAAACAAATAAGCAAGGAATAGCAGGAGGAAACCTCTATGCTATGACCTCAACCTCCTGCACCATCTGTCACCTCACCTCACCAAGGTGGGACTGAGTATAATGTGCGGTGAAAACAAGGGGAGTTGAGTCTAGGAAGAGGGGAGGAGAGGTGGTTTATTGTTTCTTTCACTTTTTTTGTGACAAGTGATTTATAAGAAAACAAAAGTCAAACTAAGGCAACGAGAGCAACTCAGGGAAAAAAAAAAAAAAGTAAAGGTCCGTATTTCTGGATGTAAACTTTTATCCTCATTGGGATCAAAAGAAAACCTCATGTTATTTCAATAGGATCAAGTTTTCTGCAGTCAAATTGATTTTATTAAGTCTCCTCAAAAAAGAAGCTTGTTGCCTAGATTTACAAATTTGGTTGTAGCACCTACAGAAGTCAGAAAGAGATTAGTCAAAAAAGGAAAGGAGATCAGTAAGTACAGATTTTAATCACATATATAAATTTTTAAAAATATATATTATTGTTTAGAGAAATAGGCATGAGTAATCAGTTGAATTTTGAAGTTATAATGAATAAATAGTTCAGTTTAAAACATAGGTCAGTAATAATTACCCATTGTCAATATTACAATAGAAGTTTCCTACACATAATTAAAGTGAATAAATATTGCATGCAATTCATTAACTTCCTCATCTGGTGATAGAATTAGGAGGTACAGGCTTGCGATTTTAAAAATGCCAAAAAATTTAAGAGCTTTGGAAAGGTTACTTGAAGTGTAAGCTGAAATATGTTAAGTGTACTGTTGAAATACAGTTATGTGAAGTGTATGGTTGAAATAATGTGTTAAGTGGCAATGACTGAAAATGTGATTTGATTATCCATGATGATTTTGCATATATAGAAGGCATTCTGTAGCAGATGAAAAAGGCTAATGAAGAGGTTGAATGTGGAACAGAATATCAGATCAGCTTTCTTGTTGGGGAAAAAAAAAAAAAATTGTTAAATGTTATCCACTAGGCTGTGGCTTGACAACAGTGAAAATCCGACACCAGGATCCCAGTGCTAGGTTACACAGAGCACTAATTCGGTATCAGAAAAATAGTTCAGAGCTGTTTAATAAAGTGTGATGTGTTAACAGGAAGGTGTGATGTTGAATCAGCTATTATAAGTATGCTCTACTCTTACTACTGCTACCTTGCAGCTGGTGTAAAACTTCTCTAACTTCCAGATGCTGTAACGCAATAGACCTGCAGCTATGTGACCACAGCAGACTGAGATCAAATTCATATCACCTGTCATGCACAGATTCATTATTAACGATCCTAAAACCATATCTGAGGAGCTTCATCAAAATCTATAGTCAAGAAGGGATGACGACAGTTGTTAGTGATAATCTATTTATTACAAGTAAAAGCAGTGCATGTCATTGCTTATTTCCTACTCTTTACTCCCTGAACACTTTAAAAGTCTTCTTGTTCTTGATACTAGAGATCAACAATTAACTCCTTTGTTTTATGGATAGCAGCAATAGTTTAAAACAAACCTTTCCTTCAACAGACCTGCAAAATATGTTCCCACAAAGTCTTGAGAATATATTAATTATATATTGTATTATATTATATTATATTATATTATATTATATTATATTATATTATTATACCATATTATGTTGTTATGTTACATGTTACATTATGTCATATTATGTTATAATTAGGTTTACTTTATTTTATTTGAAAATTATTTTGCTTTCACATTTAAGGTGTAGTATCTGTCAATGTCTTACTGTACTTATAGGAAAAAATAAAAAAGAATATCAATGACCAAGAACAAGCAGCACTAATATAAAATAAAATAGCTATAAAACAAGTTCTGCATGTGTATGCAGGTTTATTTTAATTTGTCATTATCCGAACTAATGTTGATGTTATAATGAGACAATTGTGTTTTCTTTATTTTGAAATGTATTATTTAATGAGAGATACCACATATTCAATTTTAAGTACAGGAAAAAAAATTGCTCAGATGAAAGAAACACCCACATTGTTTATTTTCAGATGTGTGAATGTATGTGTTCACATATGTATATTTGTATGCGCGTATATGCACATACAAACATGCATTTTCATGGTTTTTATTATTGTTTATATTACTTAAAATCCCTGTTAATATGTCTAAAAAGGACATATGAAAAGCTGCAGCAGCATCAGGTAAGAGTACACCTATGCTAAATATTAGAGTAAAATACCCATTTTATGTAACATGTTGAATGCTAACGAGAATGTAAATGAGCAAGCCTACATACAGCTCCACACTCTTTGAGATGGCATTTTCAATAACTTCTGGTAGCTGTCAAAAATATCACAAACAGAAATGCAAGCTATCTGTACTAGTCCTTTGTTATCTGCCTAAAGCATAGGAAGCCAACATCAAACTAAAAAAATTAATTGAATTTTGGATTGTTTTCAGGATGTTTCAGTAATGTCCTCAGACTGCACTAGAAATCTTTATTTTTTGGAAACCATATTTTGATTGATTTTCAGATGAGATCTGCTCCAAAGACTTTTGAAATCTATGGAACTTTCCCATTTACTTCAGTGGATTTGAATCAGAGCCATATTTGACAGCATTATTTAAGATGATTAAAATTAATTCCAAAACAGTAAGTGGAATTAAAAAAAAATCATATGAACTAAGAAATATTGCCATCTATTCAAAGAGAGTAATGCTGAACAACCACCCCCCTGTATAGCAGAAACAGTAATATACTATTATGGAAGTGCAAGGGAATGCTTCATTTGTAGTTCAGGTGCAGTGTATCATTACAGTTGACACACTAAATTTAAAGAGTTAGCTATATACATATCTATACTCATATATATTACTTTCCTTGTGGTCCATTCAGGTGTAGTTAGAGCAGATATGACAAAGATAAATGGTAAGAATAGTGTGGATATCCTGCAAAAAATATGCTCAGTTTTGTCACTTTTTATATATACTGCTATAAAGTTAGGATTATTGTTCATACAGTTTAGCTATGCTCAAGAAATAAAAAGCTTTCAGTAAAACTTTTGGAAATATGTATTTTAATATAATAACTTGTTTTAATAGGCAGTTTCTTAGGTTAAAACAAACAAACAAACAAACAAAATCCCCAAAAAAACAAACATCAAACAAAACATTAGATTAGTTAACTGACATAGTGACACTGTATTATAAAATTTCTGTGAAAGATGAGTTCCCTGAATCAGAGACTCTCATATTACTATTTTAGATGATGCTGCCATTGTAACACAATTATGTTAATAAAAATACCAAAACTACTTCTACGGGATGCTATTACTGGTATCCATTTTGACAATCAAAATAATTTCTTATTTTGTTATGTGGTACATTCTTTTTTCAGAATTTGATATTGTTGGGAAATTTTTATTGTACCCCTTGAGGTGAATTAAACAAGTAGTGCTTAAATATTAAAAAAAAGAATAACTGCTCATGAACATTGGAAAGTCCTATCGCCATAATTGGTTCTACAAGGACTCTGCAAAGCTGTGTCATGAACAGATTCCTTATATACACTTGCACCAGCACCATCCCTCTGAGCATCGTCATGGGGTGCCCTGGCTCTGTGGGGGCTGGGTTCATCCCCCAGCACCAGCTGCGTGGCCCTCGAGAGTTCCCATTCCAGGACTGCCACCAGACAACGCTTCAGCTATGTCTTAGCTCACCACCAAGGGAAACTTCACTCCCTTACAGGGAGTCATTCCGTCTCTGGCATCCCTCCTCCAGCCAGTTTAACCCTTTCTGCAGNTACACTTGCACCAGCACCATCCCTCTGAGCATCGTCATGGGGTGCCCTGGCTCTGTGGGGGCTGGGTTCATCCCCCAGCACCAGCTGCGTGGCCCTCGAGAGTTCCCATTCCAGGACTGCCACCAGACAACGCTTCAGCTATGTCTTAGCTCACCACCAAGGGAAACTTCACTCCCTTACAGGGAGTCATTCCGTCTCTGGCATCCCTCCTCCAGCCAGTTTAACCCTTTCTGCAGTTAAGCCTTTGTGCCCTCCATGCCAGATCATTCCTTGGTCACAAAGCACCACTGCTGAGCAGTTACAATTTGAATTTCCCCTTCGATATGTCTAACGTGTATAACATGTATAACATAACACCACCAGTACATATTCCTCAGCTACATTATGACCTGATCTACACTTTTTTTTATGTAGAACATAAGATTTTCTGAACTCTTTTTTTTTTTTTTTTTCCACAAACCCAGAATTTAGAGTTCGAAGTAGATTCAAGTTTAACCTCTTTAATCTCCAAACCAAATTTATAAGTTTGGTAATTTGAAGATAATTCCTGATTTTCCTTCACTGTGCCAAATTTTAAAATAATTTCTGTTCCCTCTACTCAAGTTTTGGAATATAATTTAACTCTGAATGTCATCAGGGCAAAGTATTGCTGTGAATTAGACTAGTAAGTTACTTTCACCCCCGAAGACCTTGCCTAAATCCTGTCTGTGTCACATGAAGAAAAATATTTGACAGTTTCAGCTCATAGTCATTATCCACATGTTAGGAAATAGCATAAAATAAAATCTCTATTCAAAAATTCTTTAGACTTGCCATGAAATTATCAAAACAAGCACATATCTAGAGTCTCTATGATGATGTCTTTGCCTCTACATAGCCAGACAATCCTTAGCTCTGTCCTGCCTACCTGTGACTAAAACCTTAAAGGTTTCTTGTGGTCTTTCATTTATAAATTAGAATATACTATATTAATCCTTTTTTTCCCTCACACTTCACTTAGTTGATCAAGAAAAGAATGGGGACCTCAATTGGAAGACATTTTTAAAATTAAAGATAGCTTGTTCCATGGTTTTCATCCATGAAATACATACAATAAACAGCTCCAGGGAACTGTTTATATTATTAGTATAAAGTCAGAGTAAATAGGTAGAAAGTAGATGATTGATTTATTTTCATAGTTTACTATTTCTGGCAGAATAAGAACTGATATGTCGTTGGGATTCCGGTGTGGTTTGCAGACCATGTAAAGTAAGAGTCCTCAGTGATTTCATCAGTCTGTTCAGGGCTCCGGCTGTGTACTAGGAGAGTCGAGACATGAACTTCTAAGTGGTTTAACTGGACCAAAATTTTTTCGAGGAGCTTTTAGAAATTACTTTTGGTTTCTTGTCCTGAAACTGTGGTGAAGTACTACTAAATAGTAATTATGTCTATGGCATAATACAAAACATGGTATCCAAGATTGTTACTTGCTTCAGTTTGTTGTAATTATAAGTTAGGATAATTAAAAAGGATATAATTATCTTGTTCTGCCTCTCTTGACTGGGCTAATTCTATCATGTCGCTGAGAGCGTTATCCTGGACGTGGTTACACACACAGTGTTTTCTTTGGAATAGCAGGTTTTATAAATTCAACATTAAGATTTACATTCTACCTCACAACGTATATTCAGGGCAACTCTGTTCAAAATACTTGCTTTGCATGCGTGTTTAAAAAACAAAGAAATAAAGGAACACCGGAATAGTTGTATCTTGGAAGCATTGAGTATAAATGATTACTCACATGGTCCAATGCCTGAGATAAAGCTGTATAAAGGCAAAAGTACAAATTCAAAACCACATTCTGAAAGACTGAAATTGTAGCTTGTAGTCTACACAGACTCTCCCATCCTTGTTTGTCTGGGCAGTTAGGACCCTGAACATCAATATGTAAATTCTTCTCCTTGTTAACCCCCTTCAGGTTAAACTACAGCCAGATAGCNGCAAAAAAAAAAAAAAAAAAAAAAAAAAAAAACAAAAAACAAACAAAACAAACAAAAAAAAAAACAAAAAACAAAACAAAACAAAAAAAAACAAAAAAAAAACAACAATTATTTTTATCTATGTTTTGGGGGAAAAGCAATTTATTAGAAACAAAAAAAATCTTGGCTGTTTGATAAACTATTTTGAAGTACTGGAAAATCATATGGGTTTATGCATACATACAGATACATATAGATAAATATAGACACCTATAGATACAATGCATATGCTTATATTTAAACACATCAGTCTGTATTTGTGCATATATATTTTTGTAGTATAAATATACATAACATACACACGTGCATATATATGCATCTTTTGTTCCCAACATGGCATATTTCTTATGTTTTATTTATTATGCCTGAATTTCATCCTCATAGGCAAGGCAGATGTGAACAACAAAATCTTTGTTTCTCAGATGAGCAGCTAATAAGAAATGTTCAGGTTGCATACCCTTCAGAAATTTCAGCTATACCAAAGTCAAAATTTAAAATTCTTAGGGTCTCTTTGTAGATCTTTTAAAAATTACTACAGAGAATTCTTAATACCTGGTGATCAGATATTTTACATCAGTTCCTAGTCCTCACTTTCTCTGTGTATAAAAGGTGGACCATGACTCTAACTTTGTGTATGAATCTGTTGAGTAAAATGTCCTGCTGAAGGTCTTTCTCTTCATGTTGAAGGCATTCAGTAATATGGGTGCACCATCTTGAAACGTTGGAGAGAGGATTGCACCCTGAGCAGAATGAAGAGGTCTGGCAATGTGGCAGTCAGCAACGGTCAGGACAATAAGAAGAAGTCAGAAGAAGGAGACACCGCTACCCACATGCACCTCCGAAAGCCGCTGGCCTTGCCCCAGGACCACACAGCGTGCAGCTGCAACAACTATGCTGACCCTCCAGCTTGTCTCCTGAGCTGTGTCCTCTTCCCCACGGAGAAGGGAAGTCATGCCATTCATAAAATTGTGTAAGCCTGTGATTAAAGTGTTTTTGTATCTGAGCCCTTTTATTCTCCGTGCTTTCATCTGATCTTAAACTGCAGCAAGAAGGTAGGTAAGACTTGTATGGAAAGGGACTAAGCTTTCCATCTAACCAATACAGATCCTGTAGAATTAATTCCCACAGAACTGCCAGAGAGCTTCGGACATCACTACTTGACATTTTAATTTTAAAACAGACTTCACTGACCTTCTTGTCCTTTGTAAATATATATTGAAATGAGTAAAAATTTGAACCTTTTAAATTAGAAAAAGTTTGGTAAAGTGGGGAAAAAAACCTAAATATAGGAAATATAATTGAATTTCTTAGATTTACAGAAATAGTTTAAACAAAGATGCAAGAAATAATAGGAAGATTCCATTTTTAAACTGGAGCTTTACATAATTTGTGACAATACTTTATGAACATCTATATTAACTTCAATTGTAATATGCAAAAGTTTAAAAATTTACAGTATTTACAATTTCACTTATATCACATTAATTATTTCAGTTTTAATTAATATGTGGTGACTATTTGTCATGGTTTAACCTGGCAGGCAGCCGCTCACTCACTCTCCCCAGCCCCCAGTGGGATGTGGGAGAGAATCAGGAAAAAAGTAGAATTCATGGATTGAGATAAAAATAGTTTAATAGGACAGCAAAGAAAGAGGAAAAACAATAAAAATAGTGATAAAAGAATATACAAAACAAGTGATGCACAGCACAATTGCTCACCACCTGCTGCCCAGTGCATTCCCAAGCAACGATCGCCGCCCTCCCCCGGCCAACTCTGAATTGTAGTTGCTTAGCAGCAACTAAAACATCAGTGTGTTATCAACATTATTTTCATGCTAAATCCAAAACACAGCACTATACCAGCTACTATGAAGAAAATTAACTCTATCTCAGCCGACAGCAGAACACTATTTCATTTGCTTTCTTGTCTGTGGTATCTACCACAAAGACTGAAGATTTAAAGCCCATCAGTTTCCTCTGCATTATATAGCCACTATTAGACATCAGGAGATAGACAGTAGGTAAAGTTTTACAGCTCAGCTTGCCATGTAGAGCACAACAGATGACCTAATAGCTTTGATAGACAAGAACACAAAAGGCAGAAACTACAAGAAAAAATCGTGTTTGGGACATTACTGAGAAGTCAGAGATGAACCAGCAAGGCTGACTTTTGGCACTAGAAGTCTCTATAAATTTAAATATATAGTTTTCAATATAAAATTTGTAGATAATACCACATGTAGTTATACAGGGAGTTTTATTGCTTTTTTTTTTTTCGTTTTCTCTTGACTTAAATGCATATTTATTTATATACAGAGATAAATATATACATATATATTTTGTATTCCATGTATAAATATTTATTTATATTATATATATGCAAGGCAACTCTGATAGCAGATGATCAAGTGAAGAGTAACTTTAATATTGTATCCAAAAAATAGCATGCAACTAAATAAACTTTACCAAAAAAAGGTAATCCTCGGAAGCCCCCAATAACCAGGGAGGGAAATAAAGGACTCTGGTTAGCCATCTGAGTTGGTAATTCACAAGAAACAAGAACATCCTAGGAAGATATTGGTATAGAACAGAATATGCTGTGCTTTCTGGCCTAAAGCCAAATTCAGTAGCAAGATTTACCACAAAGCACAAACTACAGGAAATATAAAAGTCTGATTTAAGGAAGAAAAATGCTGCTACTCAACTAAAATGGCTTTAAAAATAATCGCAAGCTCTATGATCTGAATAGGAAGCTTCCATTTTTTTAGCAAATAATTTTAGAAAATGTGACCACAAGGTCATGATGATCCCTGATCCCATAAAATATTTAAAATTAATTTCATTTGTCCGCTTCCATTTCTTTAATAATTAACTAGGAATCATTTCTTTGACTTCAGTATATCCCTCTTATGTTAGTAAATCTTCTCTGTAATAATTGTATCACTTTAGCATTCTTGCTCTGCAGGGTTTAAGATAGGCTCTCTTTGTCTTATTAAGATATTATTGGTTTAATAATCTAGTAAGACTGCAGAAGGTCACTGTAACAAAAAAAACCCACAAAAAAAAAAAAAAATCCCCCAACCCCCCCCCCACCTTCCACCAAATATGAAGAAATTAAAAATAAATAAAAAAAATAGGGGGGAAAAAAAGAGAAATAATTAAATACAGAGAACCCAACCTAGCCTTCTCTCATTAGTGACAATATAAGTATTTTATTTATGCATGAAAATAATGCTTTAAATGACAAAAAAATTCTTTGTTTTCAGGAAAAATGCTGACAGAATTGAAGTGCTCCATGGCCATTCATTTAACCATGCAGCATACGTATAATTTCATGCAGGAATCTGGCGTGAACTCATAGCTTGATATATGGGTCCTGATATTAAAACTGAATATTCACAAAACATATTCATTTCTTTTTCTAGGGAGACACTTTCTTGTTTAATTTATATTCTTCTGTCACTCAGTGTAAGGTATTTGTTTTCGAGTTAACAGACAAGTGACAGGCACTGTATGCACTTGCATAAACACTCTTGCAGACATTTTTAAGTCTGCATCCATATGCACTCACTAAACCGATAACAGTGCTGAACTTCTCCAATAAAGATAGCTACAGATTATTCAACACCTTCATCTGCGTACAAATAAAAAGGATTTGACCATCTCATTACAATTGGGGTAAGGATACATTTTTTCTCTTAAGCTGATTGTTCCCTGATGCATCTATGGCACATAACCTGCTCTCCACGTTCAATTTATTATTCTCATGCCAGGTTCAAATATTTGGTTATATTAATATTTACCTTAGCCACTTTTCACCATAAATAAATAATCATGTACATACGTATGTGTGTATGTCTCTTTCAGGAGAAATTTTTGATTAGTAAAAGCCAGAAGCAATTTAACAAAAAGTATTTTAAAGCTTGTTTTAATCATGAAAAAGAAGAAACATAAAAATACATGTTATTATATAAAGAGACATACAGCCACACACACACACATACTCCTGCTGTAGATATATATATTTAAACATGAATATATAAAAAAGGGGGAAAAGAACCCAAAGCCATTTAGTTCCACAATCAGCAACAAGAACTCATTCCTCAGGGCAGCAAATACAAAAAGCTTGCTTGTAAGTGATTTTCTTCAGCTACTTTTAAATATTTAAGAGATTCATAGTGATTACCTGTAAGTCATTTAAATAAAAGCAACTAAGAGGGCAACTGGAAAAAGATTTTTACACATTCATAAAGGCAGTGTTGCTACAGTTCTTTTAAAAAAGAAAAGAACAGAAAAGAACAAAAAAAGAACAGAAAAGAATAGAAAAGAATAGCTTTTTTTAGATGACTACCTGAATGTACAAATGAGGAGTTGAGGAATAAAAGAGTAATGCTTACTCCTCAGTCTTGGTCAGACTCAGGAAGCATGGGAATTATTGCACTTTTATTCTCATTTTTCTGGTTATTTTTGGTTATTTTTACTTGTGAAATTCAATAATTGACAAATGAAAAGTCCTGCACTTGGGAAGAAAGGGCTCTTACTCAATGGAGTGGTAGAGGATGGGACCTAACTAGCTGCGCTGCTGAGAAAGACCAGGAGGTGTTGGTAGACAAGCTGGGCATAAGCCAGCAGCGTGCAGGTGCAGCATGGAAGGCGAAGTGCCTCCTGAGTTGTGCTAACAGGAGAATGGCCAGGAAGCCAAAGGCTCCTCAGCACTTGCGAAACTGCTTCTGGAATCCAGTGTCCAATTTTTGGCCCCTCAGTTAATCAAAGGCTTTGGTTAATTGGAGTGAGTTCAGCAGAGAGTCAGCAGTGTGGCCAGGAGCTGGAACACTTGCCCTGTGAGGAGAGGCTGAAGGAGCTGGGATTGTTCAGACTGGAGAAGAGATGGCTCTAATCCCCGAGGTGATGATGAAGTCATCAAGACAATGGAGCCGGTCTGTTCAAAGTGCTCCGTCATTGGAGAACAAGGTACAACTGCCATAAATTGAAATGAGAGAAATGTTTTCTGCAAGAGGACAGTCAAGCAGTAAAACAGGCTGCCCAGAGATGCTGTGAAGTCTCCACCCTTGGTGTTTTTAAGAACCAACTGGATCAAGGTCTAGGTAACCTGGCCTGACCTCAGAGCTGACTCTGTCATGCACAAGAAGTTGGACTTGAGACCCCCTGATGTCCCTGGTAAACTGAACTATCTTATGATCCCAAGGGTAGTAATTTTATCACATAGTGAATAAAAATGAAAACCTGTGACCTAAGTGTCAGGCATGGATTATAGGTTCTTTTCATTAAAGACCTTACTTGAAGTCTTTGAAAAAATTAGTTTTGAAGAATGTGTTCAAAACTTAGATAATCAAAACCTTCACTGACATGGTGCGTAGCCTGGGAAGACTCAAAACTTCTAAAACCTTCTTTAAATTCTACAGATATAAAAATTCGTGCTGCAGTTCACCTGCCCAAATAAGCTGTGGTACAGCAAGAGCATCACCGTCCTCCTTACCAGCCTCAAGGTTTGCAGCAGGCTAAAGTGGAACACTCATGATGAAGAATATATACGTAAATTAGACTGAAACTGCATTTCCACACACATTACTGAGAATAACTAAAAAAAAAATTACTATAAAAATATTACTATAAAACATTTTACAGTAAGAAGATTGCATGACCAGACATGTTGGTTGAAAAAAAACCACTAAATCATGAAATAGTACCTTTTTGGCAGCTACAGAGTTGACTATTTCAAGTTTCTTCAACTGGCAGTTTTAAGTAGGGTTTTGATTCAAAGGAAAAATTGTGAGTGGAAGAAATTTTACATCTTCATATGTAGAAAAAATCATTCCTGTGAATTCTCTGTTTTTAGTTTCAGGATATCATTTTTCATTTCATTCCTTCTAAACACAGGAGGTTTGGTTAGGAGTTCAATCTGTCAAAAAAATGGTCGTACTGTTTAGTGCTTTTTTTGGTCTTTTTTTTTTCAGATAAATTAAATGTAATGAACGAATTAAGTCTTTCTGGTAAAAAACGAAAGGTCATGCTGTATGCTTAAAATGACCTTTCTTTTAGGAATGCATTAGGCTAAAATTTATAAAATGCTATTAATAGAAAATAATTATCTGTACTAACATAGTCTGTATTAATAAAATACAAAAGACTAAAAAATGAAAGAAAATATTAGTAAGTAAAAAGATTCATGGGTGAAATAATTAAACATCTGAGAGGTTTATTACACATTTCTGTAAAAAGGAGATAAAGTGCCTAACTTTGGCAAAGTAGACTAAAAAAAAAGTAGACTAATTTCATTTGAAGAAATGCTGTGTGTTATGATCAAGAATAAATATGTGTAAATTTATTCCTTTTATTTAAACAATCAGATAAAACTGTTTTAAAACAGATTTCTCTATTTCCAGAGGATAAATAGAACACAAATAAAAGCAATACATTCTTTCTATGTTACAGGAACCAAGCACCACTTCAGTACTCTTAGGAATATAGGACAGTATAATATCTGTAATTATTGCACATATTATCAGAGTCCTAATTAGGAAAAAAAGACAGATAACCTAGCAGTATTTGGTAAGAAATAAGGCAGAACCTTCAAATTTCACTTTAAAAATCCAGGCCTTGCAAATGAAATGTTTTTTTCCCCCTGGAATTTATTCTTTATGGAAAGGACAAGTACACAAACATCAATGATGTATTCAAATTAAAACCAGTATTATTACATGATGATAAAATGTTTTACAAGACTGTTTGATACATGTATGAGTAATCAAGGGCTGTAATCAGTAATTCTTAACAGTGGCTACTTCTAAAATTGTGCTCAGATCTTTTTCTTTACTGCAAAAAGAGACGTGTTTCTTATTGAGATTAGCCAACACCTTCCATGTCTGTCAAAGACAGGACAAATTCACCATTTGCACTGAAGTTAATCTGCCAGATGAAACTAAACTGCTATACGGGGGCAGGGATGGGGAGGGGGGGAGAAAAAAAAAACCTACAAAACAAAAAAACCCACCCTAAGCTCCCCCCAAAAAACCCAAATCGAAAGCAAAGTAAAAAAGAAAAACAAACACACACACCCACACCCCCCAAAACCCCAAACAACCCCTCCCCCAAAAACATCTTCTCTTTTGCAGCTTTCCTTAACCCCCAGCAGTTTGTCCAGGAAAAAAAAAAAAAAGTCTCAGTCTTACAAGCAACTCCATTTCTCTTCCGATGTCATTATATCTTCCTTCACGCATTTCCTTTCCCTTTGGACATAAATTCAAAAACATAACTAGATGTACGAGTTGTCTCACTCACTTCTGAATATTCACATAAATTTACAACTTTTACTGAAAGCTTTCCTAAGCATTTACAGCAAGGACACCTATGTCTGTACAAAACCAAAACAGATACATTTTTGCTTCATCTTTTCCCTGACTGCTTTGACTTATTGTCTATAAATAGTAGCTTTTACTGAGCTTTCACCTAAGGAATTTACTCCAAAGTTTGTGTATAACTTAATTTTATAATTATAAATAATGACAAGCTAATTTTCAAAGTTAAATTCAGGTCACTAGAAATGAAGGGTATTAGTAATTTTACTATGAAGTTTTTAGAATAATTTATTTCTTTACGTTAATAAATATAAATCTGCAGCTAACTGGAATTCAGATGAGGGTAAATTTATATGTATCTAACCCAATTTTTTCCTCTTTGACAAACAAGAACTATTTTGAATAATTTTAAACCTAGAAACTAACCCTCAAGTATGAAACTAAAAATAAAGTCTCTGGAAATGTTTTATTTTTCTCCCAGCTAAAAATGGCGTAGCCTGCTGCACGCACGCACACACACACATAGGCTAAGCTAATAGATGAACATCCATCATGTCTTTTGCCTAGAGCAGTGGTTTCCACCCTTCAGGCTATGCTGAGCCAAATCAGCTCTTCCTTGGGTTTGGAAAAGCCTGGCAGCAATTATGGGACTCTCCTGTGAATACTTATACACAGGAATGAGGTTTTTTTATAATTTATATACAATCCAATCTGAAATCTATTCTACATTTTCTAAGCAGAAGCCAACTTTTTCTTTTAGATATGCAGTAGTGGAATTTAAGTATAAACTTTTGAAAGGGTTGCTCTTAACGTTAACAAATGATTGGTGTCATTATATTCATATTTATAAGCCTGAGATGTGGTATAAATGAATGACATCTTGCAACCTGTGTTAGGTTGTTATTGTGATTTAAAATGTGTTCTCCACTTATCCTTTCTCAGTTTTTTTTGTTTGTTTGTTTCTGAGATATTTTCCTTCCCATTGCTGAGAACACTTTCAGTTTCCATTAACCCAAAAGAAGATAGATGTGCTTATTACCTCAGACCACGGCATTTGTCATCCCTGCTTAAAGGAAGTCAGTAGCATTAGGGAAAGTCAGGCAGTATCCTTCAATTTTTAAAATTTGACTGAGTTTTGAGTTTCATGTTCTTTTCTTGAACTTTACGTGTGCTCATTGCTTGATTTATTACAAGTTGGAAGAAGAAATTAAATGTTCCCCTTTGACTGTGCCTGTTCTTTCTTGGGCATAATTATTTAACACATTGCTAATTCTCAAGAGTGGTCCAAGGTCGGTTGAAAATAAATATACTGAAGTAAGGAATCCTGAAGAAGATCAAGAGCTTTGTGAAGCAGAAATTAGAGTGGGGGTAGGGGATGCACACTGTTAGTCTCTCAAGTGATTGTATAGCTCCTGTATGTATACACTTGAGTTCATAGGTGGGGTGGGGGAGAGGATTCATTATACATTTCTGATTTTTGCCTTACCAGCAAATCTTTGTAAGTTCTGGATGCCAGTTCCTTGTTATTAAATAAAGATGCTACCTTCTGGGTTTGCAGATACTCTTTGCACTCCAACTGGCTAAAAGCCCATTCTTACTCCTATTGATACCCTCAGCCTTCTGCTCTGACTTTAAATGAAAAGTATTAAAACTTTCCTTAAAATGTAGAGACAAATTACAATTTTTTTAATTAATCTGCAATGTAACCCTTTCTTTCCTCATGAATTAGCCACAAACAAATTATAATTTATATGAATTTGTACAGAATTTGAAGTTGTTTGCTCACATTTTAGACAATCATATTTCATCCTTTTGGCTGTTTGCAAATTTTTTTTGCTTTGACTGTGTCTTCATTTATACACTGTTCTTTCTACTGTGGCAGTTTATGTTTTATGTACTCTATATGCAAATGAAACTCAGCAAAGGAATGTGTTTGGCTCAGAACAGATTACTGTAAATCTTTTTAGATTGAATTATGTTTCTTTCAATCTCAAACTGCAAAATTATTATTGACGAGTTCATCTACGTTTCTCTTAGTTATGCTGAAATTATACTGGCTTTAAAGGAGGAAACTTTGAGCTGATACTTAGAGAAATCAGAATAGTGTCTTACATACTACTAAATCAAGACATAAGGATATACTTTTCTTCTATAAATTAATTTATTCTCCTGCTGAAGAGTCATAACCCTTAAATAGGTTGTCAATAGCTGTTGATAGTACTGGGGTATTGCAACCAATCATGTTTCTTACCTGACTTTAAACTGTACAAATGTATGACATGAAGGAAAAATAAGTAGTCAAGAACGAAGTTCTACAGTGCTCTCAGATGTTTTACAATTTTCTTTACAATCATATTTTAAAACCAAGAAATATATTTATTCAAAACCCTGATAAAAATGCACAGTAAAAAGAAAAAAATGCATCACATTGTAGACAGAATGTCTTTCCTCTGTTGCCATCTCTCTTTTTTTTTCCTTCTCCACATCCTCTCTTCAAGAAACACTGATTCTGAACTCTAAAATGGTTCAATAGAGATTTAACAGTTTAGTTAACATTTTCTCAGGCCCAGAATGAAAATTTTGAAAGCTTTATCTTGTATCTGTATTGGGCTTGGCTGGGACATAGTTACTTTTCTTCATAGTAGCTTGTGTAGTACTTTGTTTTGAATTTGTGATGAAAACAGTGTTGATAACACAGGGATGTTTTAGCTATTGCTGAGCAGTGCTTACACAGAGCCAAGGCCTTTTCTGCTTCTCACCCCACCCCACCCGTGAGTGGGCTGGAGGTGGGCAAGAAGATGGGAAGGGACACAGCTCAGACAGCTGACCCCAACTGACCAAAGGGACATGCCATACTATATGACATCCTGCTCAGCAATAAAAGCTGGGGAAAGAAGGAGAAAGGAGGAGGGATATGTTTGGAGCCATGGCATGTCTTACCAATTAACTATCGTGTGTGATGGAGCCCTGCTTTCCTGGGGATGGCTGAACACCTGCCTGGCCATGGGAAGTGGTGAATGAATTCCTTGTTTTGCTTTGCTTATCCATGCAGCTTGTGCTTTAAATAGTAAACTGTCTTTATCTCAACCCATGAGTTTTCTCACTTTTATCCTTCTGTTTCTCTCCCCCACCCCATTGAGGGGGAGCGAGTGAGCAGCTGTGCGGAGCCAAGCTGCCGGCTGGGGTTAAACCACAACAGCACCACAGAGAACCGAGCTTTGGTTCAAATCTTCAAGGACCATCCCTGACAGTGAAGCTGTGCCGCCTCTGGAGAAACAAGGCATCGATACTTCTTTCTTTGTTTTTCCCTCATCAAAAGGAGTTTCTAAGAATTCAATTTTTGTTATTTTTGAGTACTAAAATGACTGTACACTTTATTTTTGTTCTGGAACTGAAATTCTAATTTTGAGACAGTCCTTGAAACAATGCTGTTATGTAGATTGACATGGTGTTACTGTTATAAGAAAATGCATTTTTACCAATTTTTAGTAATGTACTTTTATTTTCCATCTTGAATTCTTATCTGTGGTTGATTTTTCTCTCTGTTTTTCTCCTTGATATTGTATGATAGGAATTCCCCATACAGTGCCTAGCCCAAATATTTTTTTACATCTGTGATGATTAATGCTTTGTTCTAAATACCAGACACAAGGTAAAATATTTATTAAAAGATATGTATTTTTTCCTTCCTTCCTCCCTGATTTTTTTTAATAAGAAGATTGTCTCCTATAGACCTGAACTGACCTGAACTGCATGTTTAATTTCCTAAGACTAGTAGGAAAAGCAAAGGAAAAACCAAACACAAATGCACCCCCCTGCCCCAAACCTCATACACTTAAAAACCTGTGTCAGTAGCTGAATTTTATTTAAAAATTTGGTGTTCACTTACATCTATTGTACAATGGTTATAACAGTCAATTAGAATGCAAGATATCTAGGTGAAATTTTTTTGTTTGAAGGAGTATTGGTCCATATCTCTCAGAATAATACCCTAGCTACAGAGCTACAGTCCATACTGGAAACCGAGATATGCTCTTTATATTTATAGTTCTGTATTTTATAGAGAGGCAAGATATCACTTAGCATCTAATGTGTAGTGGCACCTTGCCTTTGTGGCCTGGTTTCCACATGAGGATGCTCATCCAACAGATACAAATTAGACTTTTACCTCCCTGAAAGGCAGTATTTTCTGGCTCCCACAAAACTCAGAATGATAAAAAAGGCAAGTGACACTTAATCAGGTGAATTTCTGCCCTGTGAAAGGCAAGAGCTTCAAAACCCTGCTGAGTTCTGAACTGAAACAGAAGATCTTGCTGCAGTGAGGGCAAATATTCCTTGTTTCTGCTGAATCTGAAATCCAGCTGGAGATGGGTGTCAGGAGCTCTCACACTGCGGAGAGAAGAATTACCACAGAGCTGCTGGTAAGTGCTGTCTTTTCTAGGAAAGAAAATGTTTCCTAAGCCAAACTCCTACACAGAGTATGTAGGAACGGATGATCACCTGTGTTTTATTACTGTGTCCAGCAGTAACTGGGTTCCTGTGCTCATTCTGAGCGCAGTTATTTCTCTCCCTAAAGAGCATCATTGCAACAATGTTCAAAGTCGAAAAAAGTGATTATGTGAATGACCCTCACTGCCAAAATACATCTGAAGACAGAAATTACATCTACATATAGAATATAAATAGTCGTTAAAACTGCTTGTATAGCCTTTCTGTTTGGTAGCTCGGTTGTGTACATTCAATTCATAATTGCAGTAATCCTAAACCAACATTAATTTAAGAAATAGAAGTCTCCACACTTTAATTTCCCATGTTGTGGAACTTATGGACGATGGTTATTGATCTCCTTGGAAGTGCAGGGTGGGATTTCCAGGTTCACAAGGGCTGTAGAGAATCTCAGACCCAACAGCCACCTAGCTATTAGATAAGAGTGTCTAATCTTTAGTAGAACTTCTGTTTGCTTTCTGTTTGTGAGGTACTTGTGTATTTCTCCAGCTGAATCTTTTCAGCAAATTCTAAGGGAGTTTGCAGACAGGAAAACTGCAGTTTCATTTTGGGGCAGAAAAACTGGACATTTAAAACATTTTGAGTTGGACTTCTGGACTTTTGTTCACTACTTCTTCAGGCAAATGCACTTTTCTGTCTTTAGGCTTGCCCAGAATCACATGGAAATTGAGAGTTGTATACATGTTCAAAGAAATGGCTGCAATGATCCAGCTTCAAGATTGATTCTGTATCTACAAACTTTAAGTAGATCCATATATCACTTTATATTTCTGTCATAATAAAAATAATACCCTTTTTCTTTTTCACTCAATTTTCTAGCTTTCAGTCTTTCAGGTTTTTTTTTTTTCTTTTTCTGCTAACATCTGTAGTGCTTTAAAATATAATTTTCTTTTCTCATTCATCTATTTTCTGTTTTGCTCTAGTCTCTCAGGATTTTATTTTTCTCTCCAACTTTACTTTTTTTTTTTTTTTTACACAACTTTGACAAGTGCAGTATTAGAAGTTTCTTTTTAAGGAATCTTCCACTCTAGCAACCAATCAAGACAAAAGAAAATCTATATTTTTGCAGATCATTTACTGTGCCTACACTGTCTGCACACAGAAAAAATACAGAAGAAAACACTGCTGCTGAGCAAATGGTGAACAGTATAACACAATGAATCTTACCACGAACTGACATTTACTAACGTACTACCCTTCCGAGTATATTGAACTGCTTACCCAGTTATTTGATTTGTTAAGAATATAGGGAGACCTGAACACCCACATTTTGGATAGCAGGTATTTAGGAACATGAGAGTAAAATAAGAACGTAGAATTTCACGGTGACTTTCTAAAATTGTAACCCTATTGTTGCAGCTATATTTGACAATCATAAAAATGTGGAATGTTTCCAGGAAGAAGCTTCATTTGGAATCTGATGCAGAAAGAAATTCAAGGAGCAAGCAGTGAATGTCAGGTATAAACGGTAGCTTCAGCAGACCAGAGAGCCTCACTACAAAAGTAACAAACAAGCAATTAGCATTTTAACAGCTAAAATAAGGAAAGAAAGCTGCACAGAAAGAAGGCTAAATAATATCTTTTTTTTCCTCAAAAGGTAATTGCTTTAAAGCAACACAGTAATCCAAGAGCAATGATATTTCTGACAACTGCGTTGCATTTTGTTTGCCTTACAAGGAAATAATTAATGCATATTTTCTTTCAAAACACTTGCTTTATTGTATTAGTTTAATAAAATAGTTATCTTTTCTATTTTATTTCTTCAAGCTTCTTTCAGTGTGATCTCTGATACACTCCCTTTAGTAGTTTTCCCTTGAATGGAGGCTAGCAAGAAGTCAGGCATTTATACCATCTGGCTTAATTTACACCATTTACAATCCATGGGCATTTAATTTCCTATCATTTAGTAATTGGTATGCCTTCTTTTATATAAAGGGACTTTGTATGAACGGACAGACTTACTGAATTCTTCGAACTTGTGAGGAGTTCTGAATCCGCCCAGCCTGGGAATACTGCAGAAGCAGCACCGAGCACCCTGACGAGGTTCAGCCCCAGCCGAGCACCACGCACCGCTCGCTCACCCCTCACCCGCGGGGTGGGGAGGGGAATGGGAAAAGCCCGTGGGTTGGGGTAAGGACAGGTTACTGGGACAGCAAGGGAGAGGGAAACAACAGCAGTAGTGATAACAGAGATACACAATGGGTGATAACAGAAAGCAATTTACCGATCCCATGACTGACCAGACACTCAGCCCGTCCCGGAGCCACCCCGAACCCACCCCTCCC